>DWDU01001623.1:0-14250 GCA_018245575.1 Jemadia suekentonmiller
CCTGTTACATTTACGTTTACATTTACATGTACATTTACATGTTTTATATGAAAAATATGTAGGTATACTTAGTGTGTGTTTGGAGATAATTATATAAAGTACGTGTGTGTAATAAAATTTCACATACGCGTCACACGGTGGCGCCAAGTTGCGAAATTTGCTAACACGATATATACATAAGGGTATATTTGTCAGGTTGTGTTGCGTTGCTATGTATAGTATGTACTATACATAGCAAAATGTATGTACATTTACATGTGAAAAGCACTTCAAATTTGTGTCAATACAGATGCGACAATGATATAAATAGATTTTCTATTATGTTAGTGTCGTCGTCACCATTAGCAATACTTTTATCATTCCATTGTTGGAGACCGGTCTTCTCTTAAAATGCGAAGGGTTTAGGTCATAGTCTGCTGCCCATATTTCATCTTAAATTACACTACTATAGCATTCCTAATTTCCTATTTTTACGCAAAACTTGTTTAAATCAAAATATGAATGAGATTTCTTATTTACATTATGTCAGCAATTGTTTCCATTTTGGAGGTAGGTATCGAAGGATTCTGGGTTCAAATCCTGCTGTGCATGTGTGACCTTACAAAATTGTGAAAATGTATGCTTTTTAAGATTAAATATCACTTAGTGTAGCAGTGGATGAAAATATAGTTTCTTAAGATGTGTGAAGTCTGCCTACCCGCACTTGGTCAGCGTGATGTAGTATAGCCTTAACCTTTCTTATACTGAATTATATTCAGGTTTTAATGCACTAATGTGTGAATTTAAAGTACCTATTTCAAATCGTTTTCTAAATCACGTCAAATTTAAATAATTACGATTCCACACATGTCACTCGTACTAATCTAATTATACAAATGAAACTCGTTTTACATTGGCAAATAAATGATTGTTATACATACATGTGTACGTTGAAATTTAACGCGTCGACGTCATTTTGTAAATTTTTCAGTTGGAAACGAAACGTCATTATTTAGCACTATTAGCGTACTTGACGTAAACTATGTACACACATACATATGTACTTAATACATGCATATATGTACATTCTACAAATCAAAACTAAGTATGAAACATCAGTAACATTGAGTACAATTCATGAGTTTTCGCTCGGTGTCACATGTCAGGTACCTAAAGTGTGACATAATGTTCCTATGTTGTATATTTATATGAGATAGGAATATTTCATACTAGATGTTCTTTTTTCTATCTCGTAAGGTATCTGGTGTGATGATATATTCATTGTAATAAAACGTAATATAATATATTTCCAAAGCCGGTAAAGCGCCTAACCATTAATCCGGTTATCAATTATTCCTTTTATGTAGTTTAGCGTCGAACTAAATAAATAAAAACATTAGGTTAATGACAAATCAGGCTAAGTAACATCGTCGGTAGGTATTCGTACCTATAACTATTATTATTCTGAAAGGTAATATTTTAGATTTGGTCCGATGTCCTAAAGTTGTAACATTTTTCATGGTTATTTTGTTCCTAATACTTTCATAATGATTTAAACAGCTTGATATTTTCCTTATCGTTTTATAATAGGAATAAAAGTGCAGCGCTGTCCAGAAAAACTGGAGTGGCCTCAGCACTTGTTACTTTCATACGTACACGAGATCGTAGACGCAATTATAGTACGAAAAATTCCGTCACTCGTAAGTTTTATGCCGTCACGACTCCCATACTATTATCGACCTCAGCACGTCACACATTTCAAGGAAATGTCACACATGAACATAACACGTTCCTACGCAGTGGGGTGAGAATTCAATCAATCAAAGTTGTCTAACGGTCGCCAGTTCACGGCGAAACAGTGCTTTACTGTCACGAAATACTCATTTGAATCGCGTGACGTGCGCCACGAATGTCCCGCGTCGAGTTACCGTGCTCATATTTGAATATTGTATCGCGAACACCGCTTCTGGTCAGTTAGACATCGCCCTCGTTATCGGTAAATTGATTTTCGGCGACAACATGAACCCACCTGTCTTATTATACTTCGTTTTAATGACAGACGAGTATCGAAATGCAAAATGAAAGATATTATGCCACGATTCCGATTTTATTATTCGTGGGTTCGATTCCCGGGTCGGGCACTACTAAAAATGTTCTAATTTAGATTTTCTAATTTAGATTTTTTAGTAGTGGCTCGGAGTCTGGATATGTGCCTGATGCATGGCAATAGGCTCACCACCTATTCCATAGTGGGACGTAAACGTAACTGGTAAAACGTGGGAGTGTTCGACACTCCTCTGCCTACCTCTTCGGGAATTACAGGCGTGATGTTACGTTATATTATGCCACTTACCTTGTGAACATGGTGACTAAGTGGATGAGAGTGTGGCACGCTCTGAGTGGCGTCCCCTCGCGCCCCTATAGTTCTCATCATTAGCGCCCCCAACCACCCCTCCAGCGTGGCAGTCACCAACCAATACCTGGTGGTATGAAAATAAATAAAAATTTAAACAGTGTTGTACATTTAACCATTATATATTTTTCTTAGCTGAAAATATGGTAATATGATTCGATACAAAATTATTTACTGACTGACTGGCCCGTTGGTGCAATGGTTAGTGAACCTGACTGTTGCGCCGGCGGTCGTGGGTTCGATTCCCACCCAGAATAAATATTTGTGTGATGCGCGCAAGTATTTGTTCTGTGTCTGGGTACAATAAAAATATCTATATAAGTATATATTTATATGTATTTTATCAGCCGTCAGGTTACAATACAACAAGCTCTCTTGATGCTTACTTTGGTATAAGATGGCCGTGTGTGGAGACGTCCCAAGATATTATTATTATTATTTAAACCTTAGCCATTTAGTCATTGTCATTATCACATTCCGATGCGAGACACGGATATTAAATTCAAATTCAAATGTCATTTATTCAAAATTGGTTAATTAGAATAGTTTTAGTACGACATAATGATACTTCGTTTTGATACTACTATTTACTTCTGAATAGGAAGGGTGTAGGATTTAATCTGACACGCTGGCCAAGCGCGGGTTGCAGACTCAGTACAACATAGGGAGCCGTACTGGGATAAGGTTGAACCCCCGTACCCTCCGATAATAGCTTCCACATTAGAAAACATACACAAATACTCGAATGATGCATATGAGGACTGAACTGCAGAAACAATGGTTCTTTTTTGCAAGTTACGTATATTTGTGTATTTTTTTGTTTTTAGTGGCTAAGATTTTTTCTTAAAAGAATACAATATTCACTTATGGAGAAACATTACATTTGCAGACACAATTATATGTACACAGCATTTGTATTAAGTAACGTTTATTATTAAGTAATATGTTACTATTAGTATTATTAAATAACGTAACATCAGGCCTGTAATCCCCGAAGAGTTAGGCAGAGGAATGTAGAACACTCTCACGTTTCACCGGTGACTTTTACGTCCCTCTATGGTATAGGTGGTGAGCCTACAGCCAGACATCTGGCACATATGAAAACACCGAGCTACTACTAGAAAGTCTAGAAACTCTGAATGAGATTTTTTTTGTAGTACCCGACCCAGGAATTGAATCCAGGACCTTAAATTATTAAACATTATTAAATAATATGTTTCATTGCTTATTTGTGTATTACATTATGAAGGACTTGAATATCCATTTTATCCAATAGTTGGTGAGCCTCTCTGCTGGGTTGTGGATTCCATTCCACATAGTATATGTATTTTTTTGGGCGTAAAAAAATATCTATTTTAATTACTGGCATGTATATATCGACCTGTTTAACAGCTGTTTGATTACTTTAGCACAGGCTCTGGCCAGTTGTGAATCAGATTTAATAATCATAATCATCAGCCTATTGCAGCCTACTGCTGGACAAAGGCCTCCCCTGAGGGGTGATGTTGGCGATTACAGAGCACAGCTTTTCGCACCGCCGACACTGCTGCCCAAAGGCGGCTAGGGCATTTAGCTGTGCCTCGGCAGATTTACGTATGTGAAATATGTTCATACTGAAGAAATATGTTCGCTAAACGAAACTGACCTAAAAATAACACTGACCACTTATTACGAAGTAGTCATAAGAGATAGAAAAGCGTATTGGTCGTTCCAAAAATGGTGTGCTATGTTTTTTTATGAATATATATACTTTAAATATATACGCAGTGAGACGTCGAGGATCTCATAATTGTTTTTTGACCAATAACAAAGCAGACGATTACAAAAATGGGCATAGGTGGAGCATCATCGCTACCGAGCTACAAATATGGTCAGTCAAACAACTTGTTGGTGTCAAGACGCAGTGTTACTTTTGTGTTATTGTTCTACCTGAAGCTGAAAACGAGTGCAGGAAGAAATACTATTGAATTAGATAGACATTACAGAAATTAACATTATACTTGATATATGTAACCGAGCCAAAAATGAGTGTATTTCAATCAAAACTCGTCATATACATACAATGTAATCAATATCCAACAGTAGTTGACTAACGTTAAATAAAGTTTAATTACATACTGTCACGAGATTATTTCTAGTCAAAGTATGACGTCGCATCAGATTGCTCGTAATGGCACTAACATAATGTGAACTTACAAGTAGTGTTTTACAATTTAATTAATTGTATAAATGATAATAAGGTCATAGTAGAATTTAAAATAATAATTGACATTATTTTTCTATAATTCTTCACTTCTCTATAGTAGGATGACGTTCGTATTTGGAAACTAATTATTTATCTCTTTTAGCTGACATGGCCACGGTGAGACAAATCATTGGAGTGCTAACAATTTTTTGCCTTTTAAGTTTCAATTCAGAGTGCATCGTGTTTTTTGTGTTAAATTTGTGTACGTTTGTTTGTGTGCAATTCCATTCTTTATGTGTCTGTTTTTTTTGTTCATAATCATATCATTATTTTTCAATTAACGTGTTTTATCTCTTGCATTTTTTGTCGCAATTAAGTTATTATTGTATACATTGACAAGTTTGGTAAAGATTTGATTTAATATAATGTCGAATTTATTTTCATGTTTTATTATAGTCAAAATACCTTAGACCAGGCAAAGTAGTACATAAAGCCATATTAACGGTTATGCTTATGAAGTGAGTGGTTTAGTGAAGTGTTTGCATGGGTGACTTCTAATCGAGAGATGCAGGGTTCTATTCCCAGGTCGAATATTAATACACTTTTAACTGAAATAGCTTGGAATCTCGATTTGTGCTCAGTATATGAAAATTGGCTCACCATATTTTCTACAGTGGGACGTAAACGTAACTGGTGAAACTTTGGAGTGTATTCAATTTCTCTATCTAACTTTTCGGAGATTACAGGCGTTATGTTAATGTTTCGTTTCTTGATATTTAACAACCTTGCTAGACCTTGCTAAACTTTGCAATACAGAATGCCTTATAAGTCTTATCGTCACTATAATCATAAGCCCTTATGTCGTTCTACAATCGGATATACTCTTAGAACGAAAAGATTTAAAGACATAGTATTCGACGATGGCCAAGAGCATGTTGGCAGACTCCACACGCATTCGAAAAGCAAATATTTCCTTTCGATATTTTTGTCCCTCGTTACAGAGAATAACGAATTCTACACATAATATCAAAAAAAAAGTGTCATGTATAATGATCGATTTTTTAATTAACTTACTGTTATGTAGATTTACGCCCGCATGGAATAACATTTTTTATATTAAGAAAAAAGTAAAATTTGCTTATCAAAAGAGATTATTGAGTTCCGTCGTTACTCCTTCCTGTAGGCAACCGATTGTATTCACTGACGTAACTAAAGGCGCTCCTTATTAAGGAACAAGATGTACGACGTGAAAACTATTGCTGAGTACAGTTATGTGTTCAGTCAATATATATATATGTTGTTCAGGTTACATAATAGTATCTACTGTTAACTCGAAAAGGTACATAGGAGTATACTACATGTTCACATGAGTCACAATTATTGCATTATGTTTTGAAATTTTATATGTACATTCTGTCAAATAAAAGTATAGCTTAAATATTATTTTTTATAGCTATTACAATCTTTCGAATACGCCAATTTCACTGCCTATGCTTAAACTTGTATATATTTTAATCATTGAAAATAGGTTGGCTATAGATAGAAGTATCGTTTGTGAGTACTAGCAAAATTTGCGGCACGTCATTTTTAAATTCCAGCAGTCTACGTACATTTTACGCCACATTCAATATGATAATTTAATTATCATCATACATATTGTGTTGTCTAACGAGAACTAGATACATTTGTTTGATCGGTTACAGAATATTTGATTTAGTTGTTTACATATGGAATTCATACAAAAATGTGGTTAATTTGGTTCTGCTTGGAATACTAATGGAATACCGCATTACAATTATTTAATGCGGTTCATGTGTTACACATGGTCGGATTCTGAATCGGTTACGTTAGTTTCTATGATCTTGATACCTCAATTATGATGACAGATACGATAATTATCGAAATCTAACGAATCTATGAAAATCTATATACATATTTCCCTTTAGCTTGGTTTTGTTACGATTATTGATCGCGACACAAATCACTGTTATCGATGGGCACAGTGATTTTGGTCTGCGGTGTACGTACTAAGGGCGTGTTTAAAGTGATTACGTCCACTTTCATCCAGTGATTGAACACATTTTGGTGTATAATTTTTATGCCATTATTTGTCAAAAGCCGTGTAACAGCTGTTAGTTAAAATCTTGTTCAGTTTGATAAATTGTTTTCTTTACGACGTCCGTACGATTGTTATTATCAGAATTTCTTATCATGTTATGATTTAATGATACACTTAGAAATCTTTGGTTGAGATTTGTGATCTATAAATAAATCTAATTTGAATAGTCTGTGTATTTGTGTAGTAGATAACCCTAACGGTTATACTATATTTAATTAGTATTACATTGATATCTTTGTTAATAATACGCGATTGGCGTGATTAGTGATACTATTACAAAACATGGAATCTTTAAGACAATTTCGTTAGCATAATTACATTTATTATGTTTCTCGACTATACTGTTATCTTCGAGAAATCTAGAGAATATATCAACCAGTCATGTTATTGTCCAATTTTGTCAAGTTACTGGGTTCGTAATACCAAATTTATTTATGTGTAACTACATTTTCCGTGTTTTGTTTTTCCTAACGACATTAAAACAATTTACAAATGTAACACCTTACAAATATTGAACGTACTTAATACTAAAGGCAAATTGCATACTAAATCCACAAAATAATTCCGCTGTCAAAGCAATCCTCGGCAAAAATTTATCATCTCGAGCTACGTACAAAAAAAACCTATCGAATCAACAAGGCGCTACTAAAGAAACAATATGAGAAACTACAGTAGATACTGAATTCTAGCCACTTACAAATCGAATAAAACAAGCCGATATTGTATTATGGCGATCTTCCGTTCGTTTTCAACCAACTGAAATAGAGGAGGACGGAGGTAGCAGTTGAAATGTCGTAGGTCATTAGGTTCCAACCATGTAGGGTTTGCAATATGCCAATATGGAAACCGCCGTGACTTTTATACCTACTTAGGTTGCAGTCGAACAATAGATTTAAGTTAAATACGCAGATGACCCATGGTATATGGTCTTAGATGACTTTGATAAGGCAACACTGCAAGTGGAGAAATTAATTGTGTGATTATTTCCAGAGTTATTGAATCGTTCGGATTTGTTGTATGCAAATTGCACATCTAAGGGTATTGTTTTATGGCGGATATTCGTTTTGTAATCTTATCTGGACGTAATCGTTTCTATCGCGTTTTATACGGAATGATTTAGGTTTTATGGTTTTAACACTTATGGCGCTTACACATGTAAGCACAGTTATAACTGTTTGATTTTGGAACAATGTATCTGTAATGTAAGTGTTGTATCTAAAATTTTCGTTATTTTTGCAAATACATTATTGTCTCTGTTAATATTATAAGTTGGTACCTAATTCTTTAAACTTAAATATCGCACATAGTAAGCTTTCGTTTATACATTCAGTATTCTGTGTTATTTAATACGAATCAAGTAATTGTTACAGATGCAACATTAAACATGAAATACCAATATGTTTGATATCACAAAGATCAACTTTTGTTTATTACATGAATAGAACTTGAGTGGATAAAACACGGACGTCTGGGCGCGATAAATAGGACGAACATATGGAGTATGAAGTATCTGCCAGTTTACCTTTTGCCTAAGGATGGAATCTTTAAATGTGGCTCGCTATTGTGCCTCATACAGAGCTCTACGCTATGTCAATACAGGGACGTTAACCTAACAGATGAAACGCAGGAGTTTACTACACTCCCCAGCCTACTTCTTCGTGGATAACACGCGCAATATTACGTATTTTTACATACTTGTAACTGTATGTCCATCAGTTTCATGGTGAAAGAAGAACAGGCATACAAGTAGCAAAGGTCGTAGACCTTATATCGTCTTGTGAACACAATGATCAGTACCACAACAGTACAGAAATTAATAACGGTACGAAAACACAAGTTTGTCATTCAAAAGCCATCGAGAATGTCGATTCAAATTATGATAAGGCTGCATTAGTTCTGGTACGGTGTAATAGCTGACGATTAGCCTGTGCGGCTCCGACTGTGGAAGCTTGGGTGTGTCGCTTGTTAAAAAGAATAGATAAATACGTTTCGTAGGCTGTTTGTTCTGTTTTTATGATAAGTTAATTGCAATGATTGATTGCTTCGTTTATAGTATTGGTTGCAAGCGCCAGTGCCAACTAAGACGTTCAGGGTTCAAATCCTGGGTCGGGCATTGTGGATTTTTCTAATTTAAATTTTCCAGCAGTGATTCGGAGTCTATAAATGTGCCCGGTGAATGGCAATAGGCTCACTATCTATTTCATATTGGGACATAAACGTAACTAGCAAAATGTGGGAGTGTACTAAATTCCTCAGCCTACCTCTTCGGTAATTACAGACGTAATGGTACGTACTCATAGTAATTATGTAAATGAGCCGAGTGCCATACATACATAGGATAGAAATCCAGTCACCGAGCCTCTACTAGAATACAATTTCAACTACAAAATCTAAACTAATAAATTCCAATATACTATATTTACATACACTAATATTAATTGTGTAAAATGTAGAGATAGAAAGATGCAAAAATGAATGAAAGTACCATCCTTAGTAAACACCACGCGACGTAAGTACATACTGCAGACATATATGCTACCGAATTAAAAGGCGTCCTTGGAGGCTGTTAGCGCGTCCCTTTAAACAGTATGTAATAAGGGGTCAAAAAGACCTCTTTAAACAAGGACCACCTGCGTCCAACCCCATCGCTAAGTGTTGGTGCTAATTCAACCCGTGCTCGCCAGCGCCCTCCGCATCACTCTGTTAATGTGAGTGTTAAAACCGAGTAAATATTTGTCAAAGACCGTTAGCGTTTTCGGACGGTGACCGGAGGTGGCGAATTCTTCGTCCTTTTTTTGCTGTCTAACGCGCAGTAGAATGCGTATTCAAAAGTTTTAAATAACTATGTATATTTTTTTTTTATATTTGTCGTATCTCATGCTGATTAAATTTTTTCAACTTAAATAAAAACCGATGAGGTACTGTTTTAAAGGTATTAATTAGGCTTTCAGGTTTCTGTAATCAGTCAGTCTCGAACGCACAAATTTCTCTCAGTGATGACGTCCTTTTAATTAGCAACATTTTTGAAGTTAATTCTAATCGTCTCTCGGTTATGGTAAAGCGATTAACTTTATCTTTTATTAATGAATGTAGATACACAATTTCAACAAAATTGGGTGGCTATCAACCGACATGTTAGGCGCCGTAAAACTGAAGAATTATCATTTATATCTGGTTATTTATTCATTTACCAGATCGCGGCACGGCGCGGTCCGCCTAGAACCAGCTGAACGCCCTGGCCGTCTATAAGCAATAGTAGATGTGCTGCGAGAAGCTGTGCTCTGCGATCCTCTGGATATTATGGGCCTAAGCCTATTTGACATTCATTAAGTGTAGGTACCTACACTTAACGGCAAAACCGTATTTGCGAAAATTATTGCTCTCAACATTTTTATACATCGTATATTCTCATCGAACTTTTTAATTAGGTTTAATAGCTACTTATAGACTTTTAAAAGTATAATATAATTGCTACAGTCTTAAGAAGATAGAGAATAAATTCGACTCGTATAAATTATTTTATTTTATTCGTATACAATATTTATTAACCGAGAGACCGTGGCCATCTCTTAATTCATTTAACAGATCACGCCAACAACATTAAGACGCAGGTACAATGTTGTTAAATGAATAATTAATTATAATTATTATTTTTATTTCTATACCAATGCACGCATCGTGGTTAACTAAAGTTATGTTGTACTCACAATAGCTACATTTTGATCTTGAGGTAATAAATGGTTAACACAAAGTACTTAAATATTCATTAGCGAAGATATCTCGATGTGACCGTGAACCGGCGTAAAAGGTAATTTATTGATGCAACCTTATATATTTAAAAGCCATAGATACCATCGACAATCATAACTTTATAAACTGTTTAATAACTAGCCAGATAAATACAAGAGTGGTAATCTCCAGGTGTGATTAGATCATCTCATTTGTTTGTGGGAAAATCGTTACTCAAGACCAGGATTCGATTCCGGTTTGTATGTGTGCTTACTCATCCTATCCTCGTGTTTATCGGTTCCTATAACACCAATGAGTAATTTATGTTAATGTTAAACTAAATGTAGCGCTCGAGAGTTGATTTCCGTATGTCAATGTTGAGTACAAAAATGAAATACTCGTTAAAATTTACATCCAAGCATTACAGAATGCAAACATAGGTAGGCTATTTTACAGTTTTCGCATTCAACACTATTGACTAGCTCATTATAAATAAAAAAGATTAAATTTCAAATCACTTATTTTCTAAAATTATAATCATGTTAAAATCAATACGGAAATACTTGATTAAATTGGTGTTTGATTTAACAGACTATCATTTTAGGAATCAATAAAATATTGGCATTGGAAATAAAACTGCCGGACGAAAACACTGTTTGTCTTTAAAAACCAGGAATAGCAATAAAGTTGAGTATTGTTAACCGTACAAAAGCAATGATACATTGTACTAAAACGACTTCACAATGCATCAAGAAAGTAAGTTGTACATAATTATTTCAAAAATAGCTACTGACGTTCGATAGGCCGTCTTATTGTGATGCATCGCGAAACAAAATCACAGGGATGCAAAGTAAAAGTTAACAAATAAAAAAAGAAATACGAAGAACGACCGCGTACGCCAAGATCTCGGTCAGGCAGGAGCCGATTCCTTTTGTTTCCAGCTTCGAATCAGCCAGTGTTTCGAATCTAGATTCTGTTTGTTTCTTTTTTCTCTTTTCCCCATACCTTTTTCTTTATTGTCTCTGTGCGGCCACTACGGCTTTTTGAAAGAAAAAGAAAAAAAAAACAAAACAAAACTCGGTGGCTTATGGCTCCCCATTGATATGCGACGTTCGAATTGAAATTTAAATATTTGCTCGCGGATGCTCGACGGGCTTCATCGGGTATTTTGTTTTTAAAAAGATCACCGTGTTGCCATCTTAATATTTATTATGTTATTCTAAAACTGGCCGTACAGATTGCGATCTGGCGCGTTCAATAGAAACGTAGAGAAACATTTCCAGTTTAAATTTCGAATAATTATGACATAAAATTAATGGTGTTGCCATAGAACATGTCCAATTTATCGTGCAACATAACGTATCAATCGCGTAAATGAAGCTTGGTAAATTGAAAATGGAACCTGTTTTGGACGTACGAGTATTTAGACCAAAGAAATTTAATTGCATTCCGTGGAACGGGGGTCAGGGGGCAATATCGGGTATTTATTTGTAGCCGTTCCAATGAGTGGCCATGACAGGTTTTTTAATAAAAGTGCGCCGAAATAGTAACGAAAATATTTAGTATCGCTGCTGTATGGCGACTAGAAGAGATTATTGAATTAAAAAACATACCACGTAAATATACTTTGTGTTCAATTTGCAAGAAAAACAATTGAAGTCCCTTAAAGTTTTCGAATGTATACTGGGTTTTTATTCTTATGATTATATCTTCATGCCCGGTACCTTACGGGAAAGGCAGATAGCACCTACTCACAATAATATTTTTTAAAGTTTTTGATTCACGGTAATGTTAAAGTATATTCATATGATTACCTACCAGAGGTTTTATCATCACAGATAACTCTTACGGTTTTATATCCATGCTATATAGCCTATGCAAAGTAGGTAATTAATTATAACGATGAGTACCTATTCATTCCCTAGTGTAGTTTTTGGTTCTAAAAAAATTGAAAACAAAATTGTATCATTAACAATATTACAGCTATAAAATCTACTGCTTAACGTAGTATTAAAATTATCGGTAATTTCTAAATTTAATTACAAAATTAAATTTTTCACAAATAACATGGCTTATTTCCATTAGCTAAAGTATATCTGTGGTTTCATCGGCGTCAATTTCACACGTCATGGACGAGATGGATGTGAAATGGTAAGCTTATTTTTTAGTCGAGTTTGCACTGTTATTCCATATTTTTCTTGCATTGAATTGCAGCAATCAAGTGCGTCCTAGTCAAGTCTGGCCTGATTGTTACTTAGATATTATTTAGAATTGCCTTTTTCTTTTCACTCTTGGTTTTATACGCATTCACAAGATTCTTATTTACGAGTAGAATGCAATTAAGTGAATACGAACTTGTTATTTACATACATATCCTCACGTCAGGTCCCTTGCGAGGTAAGCAGAGGGCACAGAGTGCCAATATCTCTATTATTACACAGCTGTCGTGCCTCTCCCACATTCATCACTTTCTTCATACAAGCTCGCCGGTTTCGGAGATTTCTAACGTCCCCATCAGATAACACCTTATTTATTTGGTCTAGATAAGTGAGTCTGGGCCTCCCCCGGCACCTGCATTCATCAACATTCGCATTGTAACTTGTTATTTAGAAAAAAAATAGCTAGTGTATTAACGGAGAAGAATGCTACACCGTGTAATAAGATTTGATGAGAACTGAACACTAGTATCTTAGTTTCTTATAGGCACTAAAATCTTAGGAGTACAAGCGTACCGATAACAAATGACTGTACCAAACATTTGACCAACTTGTAAAACCTCATTGTAAAAAGCTATATAAAACAACGAAATCTAAATTCGATTCGCTTTATAACATTGTATTGAACTATTCATTTTATATATAGAATCTGTTATCGCCTTCCAATTTCGTTTATGTCTAAACTTAGTGCAATGTTCACATGATGAAAAGTAAAGTAAATGTGAGCAACAATAGTTCTACAATAATTGAAGGCGATAAAAACATGCAGTGTGAAAGGCTTATGATATCTCCGACGTTCCGTGTGGCGCATTGGTCATAGAAATGGTGAATTTGTTTGCTGCTCTGAACAGTCTACTCAATATCAGTCAGTTAGCTCAAGCCGATGGTATTGTCATTATATTAGTCATATCGAAGTATATTCACGATATATTACATACAATAGGGAAAACACAAGCCTAAGTAGAAAAATAAGAACAATAATACACGTGAAATCCCAAATACGTACATATGTATGTAACATGCTTAAAACACCCGAAGCCGGAAAATCTACATTGCAAACTCGAACTGATTTCTGTGTAACATAAGTGGAAAAAGATAAGATAAAAACAAATTGGTTTTTTTTCATAATTATTTGTTATTGGCTCTGATTCATTAAAGGTTCTGAGAATTAAATGTAAGTGCGAGTGAAATCGACATAAGATAATCTAAGCTTGTAAAAAATTATACGGCCAATGCGTCATACGTTTGACCTATTAAACATAATACGGTTAAAAAAAGTAGCTGCGGATCTTTTTATACATGTTGCACTGTTCACGTTCTATAAATAACTGGCATTTAGTTAACATTTTTCTATGAACCATTTAAAATGTACTCGTTGGTCGTGTTGGTTGCAAGTGCGACTGCCGATCGTGAGGTCCTGGGTTCGATTCCCGGGTCGGACACTACTACAATTTTCTAATTTAGATTTTCTAGTAGTGGCTCGGAGTCTGGCCCGATGCATGGCAATAGGCTCACCACCTATTCCATAGTGAGACTTAAACGTAACTGGTGAAACGTGGGAGTGTTCTACACTCCTCTGCCTACCTCTTCGGGGATTACAGGCGTGATG
>DWDU01001624.1:0-14250 GCA_018245575.1 Jemadia suekentonmiller
TGACGTGATTAATTACCACTCATCGTGCCCACGATCTCAATGATTAATTCTACACGTTAATGATAACAAGGTAACATAACGTTTTAATATATTATATGGGTTTATATAAATTTAAAAGCGCTCTTTGTAACATTAACGGCGTAATTATAAATGGCTATAATTTATTCAGATCCTCGCTTCAGGTGCAAATTGTAACGAAATGAATAATGTTCAAAAGTGATAAGATAAATTGTACTTATTGTGAGAATTGCGAAAAGTACGGCTTGTGGCATTTCGTTACTTTTTTTTGATTTTGGAATGGTAGCAGAAATCTCTAAAGTCTGTCAACACGTATTTAGCTCGCGCAAAAAACTAATGAGTAATGCTCTATAAAAGTATGTAGGTATATGGAAAAATTCGGTGATCCATTGATATATTCATGATAAGCTAAATACGTTATATCGCAGGGAGCTCTAGGGTGAGTTCTTCACCAGAAACATGAGACTGGTGATAATTTTCTCAGGTTTGGTTAAGGTAATTTTTGTTCTTAGTTATGTATTTTTATCCCCACGGCACTAACATTATAAACGTAATATTACTGACAATGTAGTATATTTTACTGTGGAACTGGCTGTATCAAGTAATATTATTTTCGCCCATCTCACCTTAACTTGCCATAATACATGTTCAATGCAGTGTTTGGATGGTATTATTATTTTGTCCCAGTTTGTAAGTTTTATGTGGTGGACTTAGTGAAATGCACAATGTTCTAACTTTGTCGCTTTATCTATTGAGGGGTGCATGAATATGCTACATAAAAGTACAATGTTATTTATATTTACAAAACCGTACCTATTAACTGTCGTAAGCTACATAAACACAAACATTTTGCGTCACATCCGGTTTTGCATCCGCATCCATTTTCCGCGCTAAAGAAAGCACAAACAAAATGGCGTCGCATTGTCCTCGAAATGGTGAAATCTAAGACGTGAGCCAACGGGGCGCTGGCCGCCTTCCAAAATATAGGAATACGCATCCAAAGATTTTGAAATTAAGGCCTCTGCTGTTGATTCAGTTTACTTTTTCATTGGACTGAAGTTATTATTGCACAGTGAGTGCCGAAATCCATTTCTCTATTTCTTTTTTCCAAAGAATGATGATAATTAAGGGATATGGCAGTTATATACGTTTATTGTGCTTTCAACCCAAAGAAGCTAGTGCTTTGTAGGTTCCCACATATTTCTTAGTCAGAAGAAAATGCTTCTTCAATTTGGTCTAAATTTTAAATAACTTGAAAATGAGAGTTTATTTGTAGATTTATTTTTAAGTGACTAAGACATGAGAGAGTTTCTTTAAACATGTTTACTATTAACAATGAACATTCATTTCCTCGGTATGTACTTGGCAAAGAGCAATCTATGATATTATCGTCTTCAATCTCGCTTTGGGTTCTGCATGCAGGAAACAGTCTGTCGGCGGAAAACTCACGACACCGCTGATAAGTGTGGAGCGGCAAGATATTACTGTTGCAGATTTACTCTTTTCAACTTAGTACATGGAGTGTTTTGATCGAATATATATCTCAAAAGTAGTATGTTCGTAAAATACCATGTTTGTAAGTATATTATAAAGATCACCTTTTAATAATTACCTTTTGGTTCTGTTATAAAAAAAAACCAATTTTGAAATAACAGTCAAGATAGTGGTGCTTTGAATATATAAATAATATTTATATCTTCATACATAGGTAAACTCAAGGACTTTACACGTGCGTTACAAAAAAGAGCTTCTACAGAAAGCTGATTAAATGTTGGCAATTTCTTTGAAGTTCCTACTGCCATTTAGGTAAGAGGACATGCGGCGATGGTACACTTTGGGGGAGGCCTTGTCCAACAGTGGACTGAGATAGGCTGATGATAATGATGATAATGACAGCTAAGAGACTTCCTAACCTGGTTTAATAAGCAGTTTAGGATGCAGGATAAGTTAACAGAATAGGTTGATACCTGTTCGCAACTTTTTCGTTTCGATTGTATGGAGAGATAACATATAAATATATTTTCAACTTTCTCATACGTACATCATCACAGACCTTAAGACGCGATCGCTATTCTGTAGAAGCCTTAATAAGGCGGAGTATGATCTCGGCGACAACGCGTTGAAATCGGATTACACCGAATAGGATCGGGTTTACTCGTTATTCAATTGAGATCGGAATCTATTTTGTTACGAGCTCGGATAGTTATTTAAAATGCTCGAACCTCTAAGATTTCTTTCGTTTAAACTAGTTGCAATAACATTTTGTGGCTGTGCGTTTTTTGATGTCAAACAGGTAAGAGAAGAGGGACGAATGGTCTTACCACACTGGAATTGGACTAGTCTAAACAAAATAATAGTAACCCACATTGGTGACGGTTCCTTAATTCTATTTTTCTTTATATTTAAATCACCGTACTTCCTGAAGTTAAAGCATAAATTGTGTTTTTGTGACAATAACTGGGGTTTTTGTGGCAATTCAGTCCTCAGGTTAAGACTGAATCAGGATGGTGATTAATTATCAGCGAATTGTTCCCCTGATGCGTGGGAGATCTATGTCCTATAAGATAACCTGCGATGACATTACTGATGAGACATGGGAGTGTACTTCATTCTTCTGCCTATACCCTCGGGAAAATTCAGTTATGATGTTGTATTATCAGCTATCTCGTTCTGAAGATAACAGCACATACATATGTATACGTATTCATATGATACAAGGATAAAACTTGCTTGAAGAGGCTGCTAAGTAGATCCAAATCGTTCTTTGGTGTAGACAGTAACAACATTACAGAAATTGCCAAAGTTTCAGCAGTTTTGAACGGAAGTCTTAAGTCGTTATGTTTGCACAAAAATAAATATTAAGATTTAAATATTTAATCATCATTTTCAAAAAAAATGTGTATGTTTGTATCGCCTTCAGAGTAAGATACCTGGCGTGGTGGTATAATATAATTTAGATACAGCAAGTTCGTCGTTTCCTGCGGATACGAAACTAAACGCTGCATGTTATCGTTTTGGCAAAGTTCTTTGTGAGATAGTATCTTTATTGCTCTTGTAGTGAGCGATCCGGGTCTCCACGAGTATTACTTAGTCATAGCTTTATTGCTAAGGTATAGAAAGTATCTATGACTACAGTTTTAAAACAATATTGTTGTTAATAATGCCTCATTGGTCGTGTTGGTTGCAACCGGGAATGCTGCTTGAGAGATTCTTGATTAAAATCCTGGGTCGGGCACTATTGGATTGTTCTTACTTAGTTTTTCTAGTAGTAGCTCAGAGTCTGAATATGTGCCCTGTTTATTGTAATACCCTACCAATAATATCATGGCTGATATCATCCTAGAGGTTGGTAAAGTACACTCCTACGTTTCACTAGGTACGTTTACGTCTTACTATATAATAGGTGGTGAGCCTATTGCCATACAACGGTCACAATTCCACACTCCGAATCACATATAATCTTAAACAGGTGCAATCGCATCTTACCTAAATGTAGAAATTTGAAAAAGGAAATGGCCACTTAGTTTAAATTTACACGTTAAAATAACCGTTTTCGCGCCAAAAATAAGAGGTACTTAATAACGGGCAACATATAAAGCGTAAGGTAATACGTGAAAATTAAACCGTTCGTGTGTAGGTCACAAGGCTTATCTACTATCTTAATGTGCGCTGGGGACGCGACCCGATGCTGTGGATAGCGGGCCATAGATTAAGTAACGAAAGTAGGACGCCTTTAAAACCCTTTGTTTCGATCTTTTAAGGTATTTATAAGCGTATAACTGAGTATGTTGTACGATGTTAGAAGTAAAAATCCATTGTATTGTATACTATTAATCTTAGTTTTAACAGTTAACGAAATTTTTCAACTTATTGCATCTGTCATATTTGATTTGATCTTACTTTTATTAGGCAGTCATTATTGTCTCAAATGTCAAATATTTAACGTCTTTTTGACGTTTCGCGCTTTTTTATTTAGTATCGATACGATGTTATTCCATAAGATAAAGGTGATGTGATGTCCGTGATGTGATGATGTGATATCTAATGTGAGTCTTCTTTTATAGGTAATTCTACCCCACTCTGCGCGAGCCTCACACGCACTCAACAGTGCCAGTACTGCCGTTTAGCGTTACAAAATTGGAGTTTCCGTCATCGCATCCTCATTACCAGTACATATTTACCAAAGGCTGTACTTTCATACGTCGATATTCTTAGTTCTAAAAGAACCACGCGCGACTCATTATTGTACTTCTTTTGGTTAAAACAAACAGATTAACTTCAAATCTTTTTTGATTGTATGATACTTCTGTATTATAGTATAGTCTCTCACGTATTTTACTACTTATAATAAAATTTAACAGATGAACGTAATACAAACGCATTTTTTGATTAACTGATACTTCTGTATTTAGTTCTAATCTGTGGCAGTTGTAAGAGTGCAGCCTGCGCGCTATCTACCGGTATTATCTCACCGAGCTACCGCGCGACTCCAACTAGGCTGCGTTTATTCAAATCTGAAATATTATTATCGATAATGAACTGTCCCCAGGCAGCGACTCCTAAAGTTTTTGTCAGCTTTCTATGATATACTGGTATTTTCTACAGACATTTCTGTACGTTTTAATTTTGGCGTCAAACATTTCCATTTGTTGAATTAGAGAATACTACTTAATATACAGGGGTAATAATGCGATTGTTTATGTTACTACCTAACAACAAAATTAACAGAATGAGTAAATTTTCAGTCTATTTTTTATTATAGACCCTTTCCTGAGTGTAATTTTCCACTAACTGATTTATACTATATATATATATATGTGGATTTTAATATATGCAGTGTATTGAATCGTTTCTATATGATAGCGGTTGTAAATTTAAATAATAAATTTTAAGCTGTTATACATGCAGGAGATGGAGAATCAACACTGGTGGCGAATTGAACATACGATTCACTTTAGGCGAGAATTAGTCTCCATTTTGCAAATTAGGGTCCCATACAGGCAGGCTATAGAATGTAGATAGTAGTTAAAATATTTCTTGTTTGGGTCTAAATTATATTGCTCAATGCTTTTAATTTTTTTCGAGAATAAAACTTAAAAAGATTTAAGAAGAACAGTTGAGCAACACCGGAGGAAGATAACAAAAGGTGGGAAGACTTATGTTTATTTTCCGGGGCATCGGGCGGAATAGTCGGTTCGGATAAAGTTCGATCTTCATTATAGATCGCGCTCTCTGAAACTTACTTCGCCTTTGTCTAAGAATTGCTCGCGAACTTTATCTCGCCAACTTGTTACTGTACTTGTGTTTTGGAAAACTTTGCTGGTATTGGCTGCGAAAAACTATTCAATATTGGCTCGGCGTAGTGTGAACAGCACTATAGCAACTAGCGCCTCTAGTATTTTATTATATTCCATATATTGTATAATATATGGAATAATTCGTGCAATAAGGAAATACCGAAATTGTATTATAATTTTATATTTGAATATTTTGACATTTTAGGATTTTAAATGTGACTGCGGGATATGGTGACCTTTCTGTGTTGTAGTAAGCACGTAAACGATCAATCACTGTAGCTATTAAACAATAATAATTAATACTTGTCACAGGTTTTCACGAGATAAATTACCGGGGTGTTGGATAGTCTTTGATTTTAAAACTTTGATGTAAATTAGTTTCAATAAATAAATGTATTTCACGAATGGCTTAATCTATTACCTAGTTATAAATTAAATTGTTCTTGACGGAAATTACCATAGACACTACGGACATAACATTAACAGGGTAAGAAAATGGCGCGAAATGATAATAGCATGAATTTTTTATATTGTCCGTAATAAGGATTATAAATCGGATAAAATTTCTCAATTGAACTCTCCATTAAAAGCATTTATCGAAGTATCCTCTAATATTTTACGATCTGTAACGAGCCATCACACGTGCTTCGAGTAAGCATTAGAAACAATTAAAGAGGAACATTATAATCAATTTTACGAGTCCCGAGATGGCCGGAGCCAAATGGGTTAATTATTTCTGTGGTTATCTATTAACATTCATGCCTACAACTTAGGTGTGGGCAGTTTTATGGGTTCGATAATAGGCACTCGTTAAATTTATTGAATAGATGTGTGTTTTGTATATTATGCATTGATTTGTGTACTAATGACGTTACGGATTGTATAACTGCAATAAATATGTCTTTAAAAGCCACCATTTTTGAATTAATTTGAACAGGCCAGCGTGTGGAGCGCTCCAAAGTTGCAATTTGCAGGAATCCAATTTTTTAATTAATACAAATGTTATGTACCTACTATTTATACTATTTAATTTTTAATTATGAATGGGAAGACCGGAGAATGATTAAGTGCGATAATTAACTATACTACGTAGTACAAGCAGTGTGACTAACATGCGCATTTAAAAAATTAAATAATTAGTCATTAACATCTAGATGGACATTGAAAATTGAACGTCACATTTTATTATGCTTATGTATTGTCATCTGCCCCAAAGATGTGCTATCCGACGCCATGAGGGCAGTCACATAAAAAATACGAGTTAACAGATTATCATCTCCTCGTAGCGACAGCAGAAAAACTTTAAGCCTATTGTTAACAATGCCATGACAATTTGGGATTTATCTTTGAGATGTCAAAATATTTGACGTGTCGGTCGTTTCTACCTGGTTCCAAAAGAGGAATTTTAAAGGCGTGTAACGATCTTCGATTGTTGGGTTCTTTTAAATAATTTTAAACGATTGTGGCATTATGTAGTTTCTACTAAGCTATAACTGGAAATGTCTTTAGTTTTAGAGACTTGTTAATTTTGGTTAAACAACTACACGGACAAAAAAAAACATTAATACGGACTTGTTGATCAAGTGGCTGCAAGCAAGACTGCCGATCCAGAGGTCCTGGGTTAGATTCCCGGGTTGATTCTATTGAATTGTGTGAAAATTTCTATTAGTTAGTGGCTCGATGTCTGGATTTGTGTTTGGTGTATGGAAATAGACCCACCACCTATTCCATAGTGTGACGTAAACGTAGTTGGTGAAACGCGGAGGTATCTCCTCCTGTCCTACTGCTCTACCAAGTAGTTCGGGTGTTACAGGCATGATGTAAAGGTTCTCCTTAATGTACAATAGCGGAGTAGTGTTCAGATTTTCAGTTTAGAAAGAGATATCTATCAGCATAGACAGAATACAAGAGTTTCGTGCAATGTAGCACGTTGCTCATCTCCACGTTAATGAAGTAGACCTATTGACCTCTCGCTACCGAAAAAAACAAGTTTCAGTTACGGTTAGGCACGGACATGTCTGTAAAAATAGTAAACTAGGGTTCGCGTAGTGTGAATAGTTTCAAAAATAATTTTATTAAGTATACCAGATAATTAGGTACAAATAAATAAAGTACTGGCGTAACGTACATTAGTTACAAATAAATCAATACAGTTTCCACTGATGTTATACCAGTTATATTAATGGAAGTATTAAAAAAAAGTAAAATAACGCCTATTATCCCCGAAGAGGTAGGCAGAGGAGTGTAGTACACTCCCACGTTTCACCAGTTACGTTTAAGTATTATGGAAGTACTGTTTATATAAAGGAAGTATAGTAGGAATGATTGAAATAGTAAGAATAATTATTGCATACATATATACATATGTACATGCGAGGCCCCTCACGGGGTAGGCAAAAAGATTGATGGATTTGATAATAATTACAAGTTACCGTTACAATAAACAGTAATAGATAAATATTGTTGAGGCGAACCAAGTTGGCACCATCGTCGAATGAAGCCAGTGGCGCGTTCAGTCAGCGCATCCTAGCTCACTGAACTAAAGTGTAATGCTTGTGGTCGTGTCCCTGACTGTCATACAGTATTTATTAATACTGCGCTGAAAGCTTGCAAAGTTTTGTTTATCGAAACGTTAGAACGCCAGTATTTTCCCAAAGGTCCAGTAATAATACTTCTCACCAGTTATGTTGTATGTCTTATGGAATCGGGGGTAAATCTACGGCCATATACTATGCAAGAATCTAGACTCTGAGCTGGTACTGGAGATTTGAAGCAAGAAAAAACAAAGTCAGCTAAACTCTATCATAATAATAAAATAATAGAACAGAGGTGGACTTAAGTCTGTAAGTATTTTTTCCCAGTCCATTCTAAGATCATGAGGATATCACCCATAGACGTTCGAAATAATACAATACCTGCTTTCCTTTCGATGTTTACCTTCAGCACTATATAGAATGATATTAAAAAGAAGATTTTATTAACATGTAACAGAAATAAATAATTCCGAGGTAACGTTAATATTCCTCGTAAGTCAGCGCCGAGCACCGCATCTCCGCGCCGTTTGTATGAAAATGCGCTTTCGAAGGAGCTTTATTGAAACATTCGGGCACGGAATACATTACGTATGACGCGCCGTTCTTTATGCCGGATACGTGGGGGAAATATAACACTGCCTCGTGCTCGCTATAGGGATGATGTACAGGTAACTTGAGGGAAGAATTAATCGGAAATTGCTTCTATTTTCTAAGAGATTCCGATTCCGCCAGATCTCCGTAGATATTTGTAGTCTAACAAACAATAGACATTGAAAATCCTATTTTAAGTAATACTTAAAATTTCGTCCGTAATGAGATCAGTATCGTAAATCGTACCAAGTGCAATGTCTGAAGATGCATTTCGACAAGATACGTGGATATCTTTCTTCTCACAAATCATTCATTTAGGGTGGACAGACAGAAAATTCCACTCAGAATTAAGTTAGCTCTTCGTTATGTATAGTGTGTCTTAAATTAATGAGTTTTTGCGAAGTTTTAGTGCGAAATTAATTAATGTGTGATGAAGATGGTGCTAATGTACAGATGAATGCTATAGGTTAACAATTTTTCCTGTCATTGCATCGACCACAAACGTATTATATTATTTATTAGTTATTTATTTATTTATTATATATTAGTAAGCAAATGTAGGTCAGCCTACGTAGTCCAAGGTCAGGTAGTCGAAAACATACAATGCCTTCATCAAGTAACTGTTTACATACAACCTGCAGTAGTTGAGTATTAAATTTAAAACAATTTTATAACGTTTTGTATCATCTTTACTTTTTTCCTAAGCAGCCCGCTTACAAACCACAAAACAATTCCGCTACTCGGACCATACTATGGTTCACGGAATATAAATAAGTCAGGTTTTTGTATAAGACGTAACTGCAGATGCAAATAGGGCGATAGTGAATTATTTGACGATCCCATAATTTGGTTTCAACGAACCCCTGTTTATCCTTCCACAAAATGTAAGCTACCCTCGTAATTACACTTCGGAGAACAATTGCTGTGTTAAATCTTTCAAATAATTATCATCTCAAGTCAAGAAGAACTCGACTCGGGACTTGAGTGCCTCGTCGCGAGTCGAGTCGTCGTTAAGTATTCACACCATGTTAATTACGCTCATGATTTTTCTTCCTACCTAAACCATTGCCACCCCATTGTTGGGTTTTGGTGAGTGGCGTAAATAGCACTCGTGGAAGGAGATCCATCTGTTTACCGGTGAAGTGAGCTTACTTTTAACAGTCTGTTGCGTGTTAATCTAATGCGTATAAAGAGTATCGAAGACTATGTATCGGGCCACAAGGGAGCCAAATTAGAATGAAGTTAAAATAAAAGTTGTAAAAAAATTTAAAAACAAGTTTACATGTTGTCTTCAATAATATTAAAGTGCGTATGTATATTCATGTCAATACGTCGACAGAAGAGTGTAGTAGCTACACTTCCATCATTCATCCATTACATTTACGTCTCAAAATGGAATAGATGGCGAGCTTATTGCCATACACCGGGCACAAATACAAAAATTGAACGCCTACTAGAAATTTCAACTAGAAAACCTAAGTAAAGAAAATCCAATAATACTCGACTAACAACACAGTATATATATAATCCTACGTAACATCACGCCTGTTATCCCCGAAGAGGTAATCATATGTATTTAGTTAACGTGCTTTTTGTAGGCTTGTAAACTGTGCTACAGGTCTCTGCCGTGGAACGTTCCGAGACGACAGTTAATTAATTTCAGTGATCAGACTAACAGGCGTTACAAAAAACAGAAAATGACATAAATATTTCACTGAAACCCATTCTGAAACTAAATCGCACTGCGTTGCCTATCGTAATTGAATTCTTAGTAAATGAAATGAAAGAAGCTAGTAAGAAAATCTTCATTAAATAATAATTTTGCCATCAAAAGGATGTCTTGGCAACCGTATCGTGTGACATTCTCCAGCCAGGAGGAAGAAGAGGTGGAGGATATACGCAAAGTGGCTGTCAGAAGTGGGATACAAACTACTAAAGATCAAGTTTAGTGGCGTTTTGTTGGGAAAGTGTACGTCCAGCGGTGGACCGGAATACGCTCATGATAGTGATGATCAGATAATAAAATTTTTTTTTGAACATCCTGTATAAAAACAATTTGTCATAGTGCAATTAACAAGTCATTGCGTTATCGTAAATATGCAAACTGCTTCCGTACGCGTTATACCGCTTAAACACCGCCTATCCACGTGCGCGTTAGATGAAGTCTCGTCGGTATTCAGATTGCAGATAGCGGCTAAGATACGGCTGGTGCGGAAAAGGTTAGCGATGTGCGAACGTTCAATATCGTCACACACGAAGCTATAATATATATTATAGCAATGACTATTGTGATATTTTACATTATATTTTGTATAGTAAACTTGCAAGGCTCGCACGCGAAGTTGTAGGTATATATATTTTTCTTTCATCTTTAAATATATAGGATATAGCTGGATATATCTGCTATTACTTTTAATTAACAATAAATTTGTTAACATAAACTTACACTTATCTGTGAAAGCTTTTAATTGGCGTTCATTTATATGAGTTTTGATCAATCTATACCTGTGTAGCTGTTAGTTTTCTGTGAAAATAAAAATAAAATAACATATCTCGGTATTACAAAACATAATATTATGTAGATAATGATCACAAATATATATTTTTAAGTATAGTTACCGTCTGTGGTACTTTGCTATAATATATATTAAACACAAATAAATATTATATCTCCACTTGTGCCGGCCTTAATTACTCAAGTACTAAACACTTGAACATCATATCAATTACAATTAAGCGGTGACAGTCGCAACGAAGGCTTCTCATGTCAAAATGAATGCAACCCATTTAAATTCAGATCCATCGGCCGTGATTTAAAACATAATGATAAATGAATTTCTAGACGTACTATTGGGACTTAAAAATGTTTAAAAACAGAATTTGTTATTAAACTAAATCGGTCTAAATTTATTAAGAGATTGAATAGGCACTTCCTAGGTAAGAGTGCTGCATCATAGACTGTATTTCTCATTATACCAGCTAAATGAAAAAAAGAAAAAAATATATAAATGTAGAATGAACACGTGAGCTCCGTAAGGATAGCGATATTTTGAATTCGGTACTCTCTACCTGCTCCATAACAGGCTTGGTAGATGCGATATAATATTTATGTGGTTATATAATGATTGCAATACTGAAACGATTAAAAATAAAATGACGTAGCGTGAACAGTAAACATGTGATGAGAACGGCCGAGCCGCGTCGTGTTTCGTTCGCGCTCATTAATTCATTAACTGTCAACTGATACTGCCTCGATCGCCCACCCAAATTAAACACGAGCGCGATTAATTGGTCCTTTTGTTCTTTAGCTCATACGTATTAAAAGAATACGATTCTGTTTCATCTGTAGTTATTTTATTAAGTGTTTTATGTTGTGTATTTTCGTTGTAATGAAGCTGTATTGTCGATGTTGCACATGAAGCTTGTATTGCCTAAATGAATATACATCTTAGTCCTATAGAAAGGCATTTATTTTTCCTAACACGCTTGTTGCTTACTGATTTATAAGAAAGATAAGACATTTATTCACGGGTTAACATTATAACACATGCATTGTACAGATCACAGGACACAGCCTCTTAGTAAAACAGCAATTAAAAACCATATATTTATGAACGTCTAATAAAGAAAGTTGATTGGAAAGGCCGACGACTGATATACGGCTTGCTCCTATGACTAATTAGCAATATATTGCAATTTGTTAATACATAAATATCCCAATCAGGGATTATATAAATTGAGATATTTTTTTAAATAAAATCCGTTACAATATCGCAGATGTAGTGCGTGTGTTTCAATAACCACACCTGAACATACGCTTACAATATTGGGGGTAAAATAATCGTTGCGTATTATTTCTCCGCTCGTTGGTAAGGACGAAACATTTAACACGCAACGAATAAGAATTTCATTGGTGGGCGGCGAAACAGGAGCACGCTGTATAAAGTACAGTTCTGTGATTGGTCTGTCAACGGTGCCATGTTACAATAGTTTTATTTCGACGGACATATAAATGCTTGTCTTTTGTACTGTGTGTTTTGCTTCACGATCAAAACATTCTCTTTGTAAAAGTAATTTGTGAACAGTGATCAACGAAAAATACTTTTGGCGCAAATCTTTCGTCAATTCATTCTTTACTTATAAATTTTATAAATAAAATACAGTAACAAAACGGTGGGTTTGATGCTAAAAGGTGTCTCGTTTGACCAACCAGGTCAGCCAGATATGATATTGGTGATGTTACTTGTACTAGTACGTGCTTTATAATTTTGATAATTCTTCAGGTAGCAAAGCCGACTAGTATGAACGAATAACCTAGAAGAGAAGCCAGGAGTAGTGGAATGTGAATGTAGACGAATTGTATTGCGTCATAATAATAATAATGTTTAAAATAATGCATGTATGTGAAAAGGGGTTTGGAACTTCATTTTGTTTTGTGTTCAAATATCTACCCTTTTGCAATTATGAAAAATATTAACAAATTTGAGATGTACGCATTGAAAGAGATAAAAAGTTTTGGCTATTATTATGTTACGCCGTTCTGATGGACGAAAATACACTTTGTACTAAAGTCGTGCACTCAGACTAATCAATTCATACGTTCTCATACAAAGGCTTTGTAGGATCCGTCGGCTGCCAAAACAACATCATCTCATAATCCAACCTGAGCGATATTCCGGTGTAGATTATGCAAAAATAAAATAACGATCTTGCATGCCTTTATAACGGGACGGAATAGTTTGTTACACCGCGGACGAAGAGCGACTAATGCGAGTGAAATAATGAGCATACATATATTTATAAACAAATGTTAACTGCCTCGTTAGCCGAGTTGTAAAAATTTTCAGTAGTGGCTCGGAGTCTGGATTGGTGCCTGATGTATGGCAATAGGCTTACCATTTATTCCATAGCGACACGTAAACCTAACTGGTGAACCGTGGCAGTATACTACACCCTTATGCCTACCTCTTCGTGGACTAAAGGCGTGATGCTACGTTTTTTAAAGGTAAATACCGAATCTTCAGTGGGAGTGACAATTATAGATGGCTAACGTATGTATCCCATCCCTTGTATGTTTATTAACATTTATAAGTAGTAAAAGAACAAGTCAGTCGATGTTGTGCTACATAAATAACATTAATTTACATTCTTTTAGTACCTATAGCTACTGTACTGGAACATGTTCATTCAGAACGACTTAATTAATTGTAGCGTCCCTACTATGTCAGGATGGTGCGCGTCGTAAATATGTAGTTGTATGTATTTTTTGTAGCAAAAACAAGAGAATATGTAAATTTGATAAACGTATTTTCCATAATTTAACAGATGTTTTTGGAGTTTGTGAGAGTCTAATATCGCCTGTCCATAAACCATCGGGCAAGTCATTTAAGCACGCACAACGCCGCTATTCATGCGAATTCATTAAAATACGAAGTTCGTCATGAAAGCTTCCTGTTTTCACACTTAATTCCTAGGTCGACTTCATTTTGCTCGGTAAAAAGACTAACATTTATGTCGTAGTGGAATCACTTTTTCAAAATGAATATAGTCCTTTTAAAAGCTCTACTATGCTCTCGAAACTAAGCGGTCAGTTTGCTTTTGAGTTTTTTTGTATTCGAATTGTCAATGGCCCGCTTTCAACACTTCGTTATACTACATGTTAATGAACTTGTTACAAATATGTATTTAACCGCTTTTGTGGTATCTAGCTTAAAAATGTCTTTCTTCTTCTTAGAGTCGATAGCTGATCGTGAGTGATCAGTCATCGTGGTGAAAGGATTAGTCGCAATGTCCAGGGTGCGCCGGGCAGT
>DWDU01001625.1:0-14245 GCA_018245575.1 Jemadia suekentonmiller
ATGTGGACGCTGTGCGTTTTCATAGTAGTGTTCATTTCTGAAAATGAACGAAAATGGTTAAAAATAAGTATTTGGTATTTAACATATTTAATGAAGTCTCTTGCGATAAGTTGCAAGAACAGTGAAACTATTTTAACATAAATATATGGACACTTAAACATTAATTCATAGGTACAATTTAGTAAAGGACGGTAACGTGTCAAAGCCACTCTTATTATGTATAAGGTACCGTATCTATAGCCAGATAATTTTACGAAAAGAAACGGTTTTACTTCATTTTAAACTTCATAAAAGATTACATCTCCTTACATTTAATATTGGAATGAACAAGTAAAAATATTTTCCGGGCCGTCTAGTGAAATCAGATTAATATTTAAAATGACAGTACAATTCGTACTCTAATGTCATAGATACAAGGTGTATTTTCACTTACCGGAATCCGTTTCTTTTGGTTCGTTCCAAGGCTGTACCTCTGACGTTGTAAATAATATGAAGAAGAGGTTTGTGAAGAAGTAAACTCCAGATGCTAAGAAGAATACTTTGCGCCACTCTGATGGCTCCGTCTGGAATAAGCGACAACGAATAAATTAATATAAAAAGTTTAACGTCAATCATAGAAAAAAGTGGTAACGCAATTTCTTTCGCGACTTTGCAAGATTTTGAGATATCATCCGAGTTGCCCTCATTGCATTTGAAGTTATTGGAAACTTGAGATTATTAAGTGACCAGAATTTCGTTATTCAAAGCAGACAAGTTATCGCTTATTAGTGTGAATAATCTGTTCAAAAGCTCTATAACATAAAGGTTTAAGTAAGATTAAAAAAAATAATTAAGCTTTATCATAATTATACAGGTAAACGTGACCGGTGAAGCGTGGGTGTGTTCTACACTTCTTCGCCTACTGTTTCGGAGATTATAGGCGTGATGATATTCTTTTAGGTTTTTTTATAAATTAATAAGAAACAATATTTTGTTTAGTAGCAAAGTGCTCGTGGAGTTCGAACATAATACAAACTAAATGGTGCTAACATATCATTACGTCAATAAATTTACATGGGTTCAATCAAAAATGACCGAAATATTTTAAATAGCAAATTTGACAAGCCTTCGGAATATTTTATTAAGTACCTATATTTGATCCTGTTAACGTTCCAGCCTTTTGCACTGTGGATTTCCAATACATCTCGAAGTCGGAGAATGTCTCTAAATGGTATGTACATTAAAGAGGTCCCTCAGCATTTAGACGTTGAGGTTCTCCTTTGAATGGCGTTTCACAATTCCAATATTCTAATTCTATCTTGGTCAACCGAGACGTGGTTTAGACGCGAGTTTAATCGAATGCGTACAAATATACTAGGCGATCGCTATAATAGTATAAGGAAATTTTGGTACCAATATTACTCATATAAATGTTCCCTGTAGGTACTTCAAAATAAGCGTTACTCGCATAATTATTGTTAATTATGTTCAATAAAAAAAAACATATATATATCTTGCGTTTGATATTTACGTACATCATTTCAGTGTGACAGTGTGCTATACTCGTATAGCATATATATTTATACCGCTTGTAGTTTAGCAAATATTTGTATTTTCTGTTTGAAAATTGTACGTTAAGTTAATATATATATTAAAACGTGTAAAATTATGTCCAGATGTGATAGAGCCCGTTATTTTGGGAACAGATAGATGGAGCGAAGCGAAAATATGTCTATTATAAATGTTTGGTTATTGATACTTTCTTAAACACAAGCTCGCTGGCGGTGGAACTCTGACCTAACCCTTGATAAAGCGCTTACCATGAAATATTTCAAAAGGGACGAGTATCATCTCTAGTAAATTCAATTAAATCGATCCAATTAATTGAACGACAGTTTTGATATCTAAGATGCGGAGGGTATCTGTTAATCAAAGAAATTATATCCATTTAGTTCCGATCGTATCGTGTTTGTCGTTTTCTGGATCAACCGACTCGAATGAACTGATTTGAATTTGAAACGAAAGCTTTTGTTTCCAATTTGAAATATCAATATGATTTTTCATACTTGTGTTGCCAGAAATTTAATGAACAGATATTTATCTGTTCAATTTATGAACTTTAAATAAACATTTGGAATGATGGATGAAATATTTTAGAATGAAAAAATGAAATGAAAACTTGAATACTGCTATAATTGCTTTCTTCTAAACTCATATAAAAATTAACTACGGAACCAAATAATGTACAATAAATCGTATGTGAGTGACAATTAGTTGGATAAAATATTGTTACAATCAGTCATTCGTAAACATTTGTGTAATAACAAAATAGCATAACAACGAAATTGAATAACATCAAAATCGTATAACAACAAAATAGTATAATAAAAGTATTATGAATAATATTTGATAGGAATACAATCAAAAGTATTATTTACCTCATCTTGGATGATAAAACCGCAAACCAGGGGCGCAACGATTGATATAATGTTCGCAAAGAAGTTGGAGATGCCCATGAGCGATGCGCTGAAGTTGGGAGCAATGTCGATAGAGACCAGCTGAAAACAAAACAATAATAGCCTTGAATAACGTTTTTATAAGAAGCATTATTGAGTGACTCGGGTAATCGTTCGACCATCCAAGGCTTGGAGGTTGGACATCGAAACAAAATATTTCTATAACGAGTCTTTAAAGTGTCCTATACCGTAGAATCTACGCCGGCCACACATTCAGATTCCGAGCCATTACTATAAATTTTAAGAAGAAACCAGGATGAAATAATAGGAACATTATTTCATAATCATAGCCTTCAGATAAATATGGTCATAAATTCTGCATGTTGTGTGACTCTTTTTAAAATATTCTTACTATTTGTAAATAAATAAATTGGGTATAATCGTGAAGGTCAGATAAACTCTCCTATTCATATTCAGCAGGCTTCAGTAATCTTCGTCGCTTTCTACTTGTTCCATGAATAAATAACAACAAATCGACCCGACTTTTCGTTTTTTCTCTCGTTCATCCGTCAACCCCGGGTTGTTTGCATCAATAAATTTTAAACCTTTCAATAACGAGCAAAGGATGCTCTGAATAATCGACACCGTTCACGCTCGGTGGAGAAACATTTGGTTAGAATTGGAAACGAGTTTTTGGGTCTTCGAATTTCGAAAAAGTCTTGAAATCTTTATGCGCAGCTATAATGATCATACTATTGCTATAGGTAATATAAGAATGATTAAGTGAGACGTAATAACATATCAAATTAGACAAATATTTGGTCGCACAACTTACGTTTCTGACAAATGTATTGCGTAAGGATATTAAAATACGATCATTCCTAAATAATCTATGATAAATATAGTCAATTATAGTGGAAACTCGAATTCTATCATTAAATATCAAAATGGTCAAAGTCTGTGTTGTACTGAACACATTGCTGATAACCTTTACAGATAGGTTTTTCTAGAGACCTTTGCATTTTTACTTATAATTTTACCCTCACCTGCTAAGCTGTTTGAGATACATATGGACGACTGAGAAGGCAAGTCATTAATTTGTCTACATATTAACAATATACTTACAAGATATCCAGTATATTGACCAGAGTTGATGCCTACAGCGAGAGTTAGCATAACGACGGCAAACACCATATTGCCCTCAGGGGAGTAGGAGAGTCCTATGAGTGCCAATGCGGGTCCCCACAAACCTGAAATCGTCATTATAATAAACACGAAATTAAAATCCTATAAAACATAAATTAAAATCCTATTTTAGTAATAAACTAAATTTCAGAATAATCCTTATACTATGTATGTATATTCTATACTTCCCAAGAATAAGTATCATGTGATTCTAATTCTAAAAAGTATCCAGAAATTCAGTGATTTATTTCAACTGGAACTAAAAATGACGTAATGTAACATCACGTCGGTATGCAACGAGGAGATAAGCAGGAAACAGTAGTATCCATGATTCAGCAATGAAACTAAACGTAATTTTTAATAAATTAGACCAGTGTTATACTGACGTCATAAATGTATTATGTTATATGTCAATCAATAATACCTATGTGGGCCCTCTACACAGCTAATATTAACGTGTGGAAGCGCGAAATATCAAATTGTACTAAGCGGGGTCATGGTATATAATTTACTTATTCATAAATTCGGCAACATGTACCCACCGGTGCTTGCCCTTCATCACTAGCTAAGATTAATTTAACCGTTTATGTTTAGGTAGGAAATATTGATAAATATTAAATGATTGCTATAATGCAGAATATCCATCCCAGTGAACTATCCTTGAGAATAGTATGTTACAGGATACCACAGGGCCGTATGTTAGGACAACAATTAATATGATAATCCCTGGAAATACTTTGTTGTATGAAAATAACGTAACATCACGCCTGTAATCCCCGAAGAGGTAGGCAGAGTAATGTAGAAAATTCCCACGTTTCAACAGTTACGTTTACGTCCCATTATGGAATAGGTGGTGAGCATGCATCGGGCACATATCCAGACTCCGAGAAACTACTAGAAAATCTAAATTAGAACATTTTAGTAGTGCCCGACCTGGGAATCGAACCCGGGACCTCCCGATCGGCAGTCGCACTTACAACCAACACCAATAAATACTAAGATATCGGGAATAAGCTTACTGTGCAGTGTATTATCAATGTTGTGATATCATTTTTTTTCTCTTGCCTTTCCGCTACTGGAAACTAGCTCCTACACAGAAGAAATGATAAATCAGTAGGCTATCAAGTTAATAAGAGTTGGCACTCTCGGCTAATGTTTTAGTACATAATGACAAATTATTATCTGTTAAGTCTAGTCATGGTTATAACGAGTGTTAATTAATATTAAAAGAATATCCATTACAAGGTAAAGTCAGAGTTTTAGATATTGGAACCCTCCCCGATGCTCCGAAATGGCAAACGCTAAAGTAAGAACGGTCCGCACTTTTAGTAGTCAACGGAAAGAGTTTTACATTAATATCTTAGTCACTTTTATTCGTTTTACAATTACATAATGCACACAGAGGCAAACTCTTTTACGATAGTAATTTATAATTCTTTCTAAAGCATCAGACAAATATTTTTTTTGAATTAACAGGATGAACAATGATTATAATTATTTATCGGGGATTATATTTTTACAGCATACATCGCTCACCTAGTTCGGCAGACAATGTTTCACTTAATTATACTGTTTCTATCGATTAATTTTTTAGTCTGTAATATTAATTATTACTGTAATATTTTTTGTAGACAAGTTATTATCTTGTTATGTTTAAATATCGCGTGCTATAATGGTGAAGGTAAACCGTACATTATTATCCTGAGTTCATATATTTTTTCTAAGACATGTAAAGTCTACCAAATCGGGCTTGGCCAGCATTGCCTTAACCCTCTCATTATGAGAGTGGAACCGTGTTCCAATCGTGGAACGATAAATGTATCGGTAAAAACATATCTTATTACTACAAATTTTAAGGTGTCAGTTAATGAAGTCGAAATTAATATTCAGAAACACGACCTAATTTATTCGTTGCATAAGTAATATAAACTGTTAGTGAAGATGTATTTGTTAATAGTGCTAAACAGACCTGTAAGGACTATACACAATTGGACATAACCGTTTAGTGATAGTGTTTCGTTTATGTCAAGCGCTGCGAAAAACACATCAAGCGGTCAATCACGAACCATTATATAGCATCGTCTGAAGCATAAAGATACGCTTATTGTGTCTTGTGTCGCACTGAATTGTTGTTGCAAAATAATTGCTTTTCGCTTATTCCAATTTTAGGATGTGGTGTTTCACCATCAAAGCACATTACTAGCCATAGGTAAAATGGCTTTCATTTTTGTTAACATTCATTTATTTCTAAGATTCCAAACACACTCACCGATAGAATTGAATAGTTTCCTCGAGTTGGTGACAGTCAACCAGTTTTTCCTTATGACAAAGTCCGTCATAGCTCCCATGGGGAAGCTTAGCACGTACATTGCTAAGTAGGGCAAAGACGATAGGATTCCATTCTGAAAATAACATTAATATTGTACGCCACTCTTTTGCGCTAGTTCAATTGCACAAACTCATGAAAGTTCAGTAAATTCTGTAAGACTTATTTGGCTTAAGCACATATATGATCAAATGATCATGTAAATACATGTTATCTTTGTAAGGCCTGCAAAATATTTTCTAAAGCATTTGAAGTCTGCCGACTCGCGCTTGCGTTTTGTGGTAGACTATGCCCTTAACCGTCTCATTCTGAGAGGAGGCCCGTGTTCCAACAGTGGAACAATAAAAGAGTTGGAAAAAGGGCCTGCAAAATTGACAAATCTCTCCTGAGAAAATGTTATTTGAGTATTATATTCAATGTACCTACAGTTGCTCATTCTCAAGTCAAACTTCCGAAGGAGGATTTTTCATGTTGAAAATAAACTGTTTCTTGTCATTTGCTAATTAAGTGTGCAACAAATTCTATGCGTGCAGAACTCACACGTCAATAAAGTTTAATATTCAAGACACGATTAATCATGTAGGTACTGTCGAGAAATGGTTTATTACCAAAATGTCAAACCTACGTTAACGCTGGATTTAATATAGTTTTAGTCTAACATTCAGTATTTAATGGCGCGTAGACATTGTGGGATTTACACACGCCATTACGCGCTCAGTGTTGAAAATATCTATTTTTAAAATATACGCTCCTGGTAGCTAATTTAATATACCAATAATAGAACTAATAAGATGTGTGTGTGTGAGAGAGAGAGACTATACGAAAATGCGCACGGGTATTTCAAAACGAGCCGAACAAACCTGTTAGTTAGGCACTTGTGCTAATTAGAAGTGACTGACCAACATGATTTCGTTTCGTCTACATCAATAGAGGTTGCCTCTCTGCCGCGACCTCACTGCAATCGGAGGGAGCTTATAAGGATGGAGCTTGTAGGTATAGATCCGAAACTAGTCAGGCCATCTTGAAAAAACGTACGGTACATTAAATTATATGCATAAACGCTCACAAAATGCCTGTCGACAGTCTTATTGAACAGTCTGGTCTATTAAACAATTTTGACGCACTATATCTACGTATAATAAAAACGTAATTGACAAGTGGAAAAATATATCATATGTTTACCTTAGTTAGGTTAACGTCCAACACCTTTGCCATATAAGTTGGCATTTCCGTCATGAGAGTAAAGAAGCCCCAATTCTGCCCACAATGAGCCACAACAGCTGCCCAGAACGGTAAGCAAGTAACAATTTTTCGCCAAGGTACTGGAAATAACTGGAAAGGCCATGAGCATAATAATTTATTTTACGTATAACCTTCTGTTAAAAGGTTAAAAATTCAACGTTAAATGACAAAATCTAGTTGAGGGTCTGGAATATGGTTAAAATATTAAATAGTTTTGTAATATTTTAAATCATATCTTTATTTCATTCGCTTCAGGGCTTGCAGAAAAAGAAGTCGTTAGCCGTAAAAATGAGACAGAAAGGTATGTTGATCATTTCAGCAAGAAATCTACAACACGTTTCTCTTAGCATTCATGAACCACATCAAGACTTTCATTATGGTTTGAAACTTCATTTAAGTATTAAACCATAATATGCAGTAATGCAAGACTTACGCGATACAGTATTTCATTTTACTTTTAGTAATAAATGTCTCATACCTCGTATATCATTTCATGTACGAAATTGACCTGTACAATAGCATCATCGATAACTATGAATATGACATTTAGTACAAGAAATAATAAATGTAAGTATGGTAATGGTAATTTTTTTTAAATAAATTCCACGAATAATTTTATATCCCGTTTTTTCACGCTTTACCAGACCAACAAGCCAGACCCAAGAACAAGGAAGCCTCGTGACCTTTTGGTGATCTCTAACGGATTATCAAACAATGAGAAAGGTGAACAAATTCTTGTATTTAAAATACATTGTAATTAATACTTGTGGCAATTGTGAACCGATCAAGTTCATACTGTTTTCGAATAAATTGAAATATTCATTCAAAAAGACAATAATACTAGTAATACCTTTTCCCTCCCGTCTCGTCCCAGCGAAATCTGAATATATTTAAGCTCGGCGTCTGATATAAGACTAGATTGTTCAGGAGATGCGGAACCAAATATCAAATATGCCACTGTCCATATAGCTCCCAACGTGCCTGTAGCATAGAAAATGGCCTCCCATCCCCATGCTGTTGCCAGAAAACCGGATGCGATGAGTTGCAGTGCTATTCCTAGTTGACCACCTATTAATAATAAAGAAAAGTTCCGGTTTACTGAAAATCAAAATGCACCTAAGGTTGTAAGAGTATAAAAATAATTATAAATTCTAAGGGATCATAATTTACCAATAGATAAATTTATGAACAATAAAGATTGCCTATAATTATTATTCAATAAAAATGTTTGGAGGTAAAAATCTGTGTAAGAAAAGACGTAGAATAATATTAACTAATTGTTTCAGGAAATTCTTAAAACTACCAAAGCCCGAAATACGTTTGAAATAGACATACTTCATTTAAACACTAAATGTCAATAAATGACGAAACAAAATGATATCATTTGTTTTAATTAATAAACGCTATTCTACATAATATAATGATGGATATCAATAACTTATTTATATCAGCAATGTCATAGGAAGTAACCTCTGACATAAATAAATTTCTATCAGAATCAGATCATTTTATTGCGTCACTATTTCGCACCGATCAGCTACATTTTCGATTTCATTAGGTACGCTTCGCTTTGTGTTTTATTTCAACGGCATCACCTTATCCTGCTGAAATTATATGCCACTAAAGGCCTTGTTTTCACCATTTACTTATAATTTAGTACCGACTGTCAAACAATTTTTTTTTTTTAAATCCATGTAGACCGATAGATTGACAAAGTATTACGGAATATACATTAGTTAAACGCAGATCACTTCTGATCTGATGATTCTAAATATTTGGTATTATGTTTTCGTATTTATAAAACTAGTGTTTAAATTTTCGTTTCTTCGCTTTATTGGCTTAGATTTTATTCAAAATTTATAGAATTGTTTCAGTTTCCAGTAAATCATTCCACACACGTCTGTTTCATCTGTCCAATTTTAGTACAAAACCTTTTAAAACTCGCAAAACTAACAGCAAACTAGAAATAGCAAATGGCAATGATAAACACGTTCGAATGAAGCTCGTTACATACAAACTTAGCAGTGAAGAAACTTTTTGCTGCAGTAACTGCTTCAGTTGCAGTACCAACTTTGAACTGTACTTACGAGAAATGTTTAAGTTAAAGACTACTGTAAAGCTCAGATAAGACGTTTTAAATTTTAATGTCGTTAAGGCCATATTCGGTGTTCTGGATTCTCTAGAGGAATGAGTTTTAATTTAAGGTCTGGTATTTGTAAGTATAATACTTAGTGCAGATAGCTTAATGTTGCATATTTTAAAAGCATACATGTAATATTAAAGAATACTGTCATTAAAATGAATGAGTATAATATATATGTTTATATTTTAGCTATTTACCGGCGTAGATAATGGTACTAAGTCGTCCTTTCTCTTCTAAAGGAATCCACTGGCTTACCAAGTGGTGCATGGAGGGATATACGAAGGCTTGGGTCAATCCTTGCAGTATACGGCAGGCACAAACGACTTTCCAGCCTCCCTGTAAATGTCATTATACTTTTTATCAAAGTGTTTATTAACACGTCATTTTAACGCTAGGTCATCCGTTAATGTTGAATTAGAACAGAATAACACGACTATTTTTATTAATGTTTTTTGTAATTTTTCATGTGCCCGTAATGATTTACTTGTACGGTTTTCATCACGGCCTAACTATCAAAATCCATTACATAGATATTTCGGATATATAGATCTCGATATCAACCAAAAGCTAAAATTTTATGCCAGATCTCTCATATATGTTAGCTACATATTGTGTAAAAGAGCACCGGGCTTTAGACGAAAATGACTATTCCACATCTAAACAAGTTTCCACCGTGTAGGTAGTATAACTGACAATTTTCAATAAATTTATTTCGTATTACTGATGCTAATGTAAATTTGTCCGTTTAATATTTCACTGTGTATTAAACTCCTCTGCCTACCTCTACGAGGATTACAGCCGTTATAAATTCCATTTATATTTGAACGCAAACTATAAAAATATAAAATATTTAAACTCAAAGAGTGCCATGTTTTAACAAGGTGTTAATTTTAAAATATATATAACAATTTTACTTCGGGTCACCGTCATTTTGATGACTGCGATATTTCTAGTGTACCTACACCTACATTGACAGTTTTATTATAAATTGTGAGCAATGAACACTCATACTGATACATTATGATAATATCATATTTGTACACTGTGGCCACTCTTTCCCGTGATAAAAAATTTGACTAAAGTACCAATGAAGTGGAATGTAATCTAATACCTCCAATTAACGAACTCTCAACTGAATATTTCTTGACATCTCGTGATACTTACAATTGAGGCACCGATAGGCATGAGGAGTGACAGCAAGGAATTGACGGACACGGAAATAGTGATCAGAATTTTGCCGCCAAACCGTCGTGCCAGGATTCCGCCGGGTATTTGCAGGATCACATAACCCCAGAAGAACGAAGACAGGATCATCGATTGCGCGCTGTAGCTCCAGTCAAAGTACTAGAAAAATAAGAAGTAATTTAAACAAATTTTAAGGTTAATCAACACCAAGCAAAATAAGACGTAGGGAGAGTACGAAAATACAATAAATTATGAAGTTAAGACTGTATAGAGAATAAATGATAAATAAATTAAGACTGACTGAAAGATTTGGTAGTTGGAGCTCCATACTTTGCTTAAAAAAATCCGTTCAAGAAACAGTAACTGCGGCGATTAACATTTCATTATCCTGAGTGGCAAAATTTATTCTCAATTGCTCTTCGTCTATGGCGTGCATGAAACGGATGAAAGAAACATTTTACGGTAATTTAATGTTGAATTTTGTTATATGTATATACGCACCTAATGGAGCAATAAAACTTTCAATAACTACGGAAATTCTCTCAGCCTTTAAACCAGTCTGTCATTTATTTTTAACACTCAGAGACAACAAATACTTGTGCTCTAACAGTTATACACGAATATCGTCGGTTGCCTGTAAAGTAATAACAACATAAAGGTCTTTCAAACCTGTATTTAAGTAGCGCAACCATCTTCACTGTGACAGCGGAGATTTATAGATACGTTTCTTTAACTCTAACTTGTAATGTTATCCCATACTAAAATTTACTCGATATTCTAACTTATTACACCAATTGTACAAAACGTAGATAAAACTGTAAATCATACAACTATAGAATATATCGAAATAAACAAAATGTATGTTATTTTTAACAAAAACATTTCAATTATCATATCAAGTTATGACGTTTATTATTTTTTTTATATAACGTAACATCACGCACTCCTGTAATCCCCGATGGGGTAGGCAGATGCGTGTAGTACACTCCCACATTTCTCTCACGTCACTCCCACGTTGCGTTTTGCATCCCACTGAGGAAAAGGTGGCGTCTGTAGTGTTATTAGTCTATTGACATACACTTACACTACACTAAATTAGAAAAATCTGTTAGAGCCTGATCCGCGATTAGAACCCAGAATCACTCGATCGGTAGTCGCGCTTGTATCTAACACGACTAACGAGGCAGTGTAGTCATTTTTCATATACTACATTTTATTGATATCACAACGCAAACGGTGCGTGCTATCTTTCAGTTTAATTATTTTTTGTATACAATTCCCTGGTGACTAAGAACTGGTATAGATTAGATAATTTATATGAGAATCTGTCACTATACATAACGATATAAACGATAAATGATTTATCTATTGACAGAAATGAATGTAAGATTATGTAGATAGGAGAAAGATCTACATGTCTCGATGAACGAGGCGTTTTTGAACAAAATACTTGTGATAAAACTACGCAAGAGGATAGTGCCAGCGTTGCGATTTTATCTCAACGTACAATTCATTGTTAAAGTTATATAAGTTTTATGTTTTTTATATTATTTTTTTCTGTCATCGTTTTAGATCAACATCATCATGATCGGCGTATTGCAGTCCATTGCCGGACATAGGCCTCCTCTGAGGGGTTGTGCCCATAATCGACACGCTGGCCATGCCGCCAGGGAATTTAAATGTGCCTAAGTAGACCACGCCATACTTTTTAAGTTTTACATGTTAAACTTTTCAAAGTAGATACTTAAACAACATTTTCAAACTGCTTAAATCTGTACAAACTGCTCAATATTTGTGATTATAAGCTTCGAAAAATATCTTTACTGGTAATGTTTAGAGATATAAAATGAAATGAAAAAAATAATTGGTACTCTTACGTGTTCATTTCTAATGCCAACTAATTTGTTCGGAGCTATGTATGATCTATGTCCCTGGTATCTCTGTTCTGATGTTTTGTTTTGCTACTTATCAATTTCAGTTGTATTCAAATAGTGTATTTTGAGATTGCGCACGTAATTCATGAACACGTTAAACATTAAATACGTTGACATGCCTTACCAATTAACGTGTTACGAACATACATAGTTATCGACATATATACATTACATTCAAATAAAATTTGGCTTAATTTTATATCGTGTTCATGTGTTATTTGAAGTTTGGCTCCGAATTAGTTCTACACATCATAAAGCATTAGTACTTTTACGCTTGTATAAGTGACTGCAGTCATGAAGAATTCAATACTATGTTACTTTATTGAGTTTTATGTAACTCATTAATTATTTATTGCATCTTATATAATCATAAGCGTAGAAAACCTCGCGTAACATCCGTACGAGAGGGCACGACTGAAAAACAGCGCTGCACGGGACCTTGGCCCCGAGTCAGCACGAGCTGAGTTGTTCCCTATTGCCCTATCATCTGCAACATCTCTGACTGTTATATTATATTTGTATTTGTGCTTCTTATTGGCAATAAACTTAATTATTATTATTATCATTTATGAATAACTTACTTACTTAGCATGAACCTATAAAATACTCGACAAAAAATTTGGATATCAATCCAAGTATGTGTTAGAGTTCCATTTTAGAGTATAAGTAAGCCATCCCTCGCTAGCCTGGAAACTATCTTAAAGTAAGATTTTCAAGCAAAAACATACATACATACATCTTATCAAATTATACTTGGCCTCAAATTAATTAATCAATAAAATAATTAAACGTTGTGATTATTTTTTTAAATATAATATATGATTATATATTTTCTGTTGTCTGATTAGTTTATTTATTCATTTGGTAACATTTAATATTTTTAATGGATTATAATCAACATTAATAATTCAATTTTTTGTACATAATTCGATTTAATGGCTAAACATCTGTGTAGAACTTGTATTGCTAGAGATTTGTATTCATAACGAAATGTTTTAACTAATGATCTCATTAAGCACTTGTAGTAACTAAACTAACTCATACTAACAGTCTTATTCCTACCTATAGTCCTATACGAGGTCGGTTGCAGACGTTCATGGGAAGTTACAGCCTCTTGTAACTGCTGCTTTGTTTTGACTGAGAAAATGCTATTAGGGACTAATTATGTATTACGAGTATGTAGACCCATGCAATATAAATTAGTTAAAAAATATATTTAAAGACAATATGTTACCTAAGACCTATTGTCTTTATTTTTATGTTACCGAGTTTTAATTTTAAATAATAAAATATAACGTACATATACGTCTATTGTTTAATACCTATTGTTTTAGAAATAATAAAACTGTATAATATGCAATGCGAAGTAGCGATGGTTTTCCTCAATGCTTATTAGATGGCGTATCTAAGAAACGATGGGCCCTTGTTCGGCCATTCACACGACGTAAAATATATATTTATTTTCATATTTAGCTTATTCATTATTAATTTGACTGGTCGTCGTAATTGAATTGACTTTCCATTGCGAAAATTTCCGTTGCAATTCTGAATGGAAATTTTCTGCCACCTAACAGCAACATCAAGCTGATAATATTCGTGACCCAGCCCCGCCCACTAGATGCGACGTTGCCTCATAAGATCACACTCGGTACACGTTTGTGATATCACTATCAGTGACATTAAATTTACTGCGTTCTTATAAGTGATCTCTAACTCTACATGAATGTACTTCTTTGTATACGCATTGAGATGACCAAATTTTATTCGAGTATTTGTTGCCTATTAGTGGAAAAAT
>DWDU01001626.1:0-14237 GCA_018245575.1 Jemadia suekentonmiller
GTAGGCAGAGGAGTGTAGAATACTCCCACGTTTCACCAGTTACGTTTACGTCCCACTATGGAATAGGTGGTGAGCCTTTTGCCATGACGGGGGATGAATTGTTAATATTAATAAATAAAAGTTGATACTGATACTAACCCCTTCTCCCTTAGTAGTGTGCGTGTGGCTGCTGTCGTAGTCCTCGTCACTCTCCTCCTTCTTCATCCGCTTGACGCAGCCGTCGGTGTCGCTCCCTGAAGTTTTCCTCTTCAACTCTATGGACATCTTCAAACCCGCCTTTATCAACTCCGAGCGAGTCTGGAAAACGAAATGAATATTATTAGCTATAAAGTTCTTAAAAGTGGTAACTTAATTAAATAGTCGTTGTTGTTTTGTTTTTTTAACATTAGCCGTGTTTTTTTTGGTATTTTCTATTGCTTCAGTAAGCACTTACATAAGTATTTCATTTCATATGTTTTAGGCTATCATTTGGCCGCAATCCCGCCTGGTGGTGCATACAAATGCTTCCTGATATACAACACACTTGCCTAGGAAAATTCTATTAACTCTTACATTGAAGAGCCCTAGGTTATAAAATGTCCTCTAAAGCGTGTGTAGTGTGCCAACCCGCACTTGGCCAGCGTGGTAGAGTATGGTCTTAACCCTCTCATTCTGGCAGGAAATCCATGTTCCAACAGTGGAATGATAGAAGGTTGGAAAAAAAGGTTATATATTCTGGAAACATAGCCACAGGCGGAGCGTCCCACTCTTTGGCCACCGTCATATGTATCGTATATAAAAACGTATTTGTATAAAGATTATACGCGTATTAACTATTGAGAGGTTTTTTTTATGTGTTCATCATTTATTTCTTTTATTAAGTGGTTGATAATTTATTTTTTTACTGTAAACGATTATTTGAATATAAAATGTGATTAAAAATTATGTACCTGTTTTATTAGATAAAATAGTGTTTTTCAACTATAAACAAAACAATTTATAAAGAGCTTATGCTAAAATCAAACCTATTAAGGTCATATTAATTTCTCAATTTCAAATTCATTGTGTAAATTTTGTCACAGAAGCCTTAAACTTGTAGTAACAAGGCGAGCGGAACGAGTTGAAACACTTGAATCATTTATCTTCATGTTAAATTCCGTAACATTAAGCTAAGATTTTACCCCGAGAACTGCTACAATCAGCTACGGTGATAATAGTCTTCCAAGAAACTATGTATAAGAACTACATATATATTATAAATTCGTTTTTTGTCAGTTAAGCTACTTAGCTATCAACTTAACATTCAAAATGTTTATAAAGCATATGTATGTTGACACGAACTGAAAATATATTTACACATGTTAACTCGTGTGTGTGTGATTAAAGTTTTATATACTATTAGGTTTTTCTTCAACGCGGACGCCTCCAACAAAGTAAACATGAGATGTACACTTCCTCGTATTATATTTATCACGTACCATTAGTTCGATATTTATTTTTGTAACTAATTTACATCGACAAAAACTCTGCGGCACGTAAATAATAAGCTCGCGCTGTATAAATCAAGATAGAATACATCTAAAATGTTTCATATCGTTTTTTCAGACAAGTATATATTCCCAGGTTATTTATTTACTAGGTAATACATACAACATTGTATCCCAGTATTAAGTATCGTGAAGTAAGCTCGCGTAAGAACTTCCGGCTAGTACTGAGCGTAACTCGTGCGTTCAATTTTTTCTCAGTTATGATTCAATTGTTTCACCTTGATCGGATGTGTCAAGGTCGCAATTCAAGATGTGTACTCACACAGCTCGCATAACAATTTCCATTGGCACATGTAGACACATGCAGTCGCAATTTTACACCGTTGTAATTACAATAACTAAGATTACGACTGTTTTTCTCACATCTAAAACGTCCGCCCATTGTTCCGACAGTTGGAGACAAAAAGGCTATTCACAAGCCATAGAATGGAATCCAATAGGAGGTCGAAATAATAATTCTTCACGATCATTTGCATACTTAATCGACTATAAATCTTTGACACACGAGCAATTATGGGTATACAGCAATCGTTATAGAAAATAATAAATTAAACTTTAGGAGGTTTCTCTTGGGTAGCTTTGTCTTGGTTTATTTGTATCAAGTAGGTTGACGCAGCTAGGTAATTTCAAGCATAGTTCGAAAATTACCACAAGTACATGACATTTCCATTTACAGCCGCTCGGGTTGAAAGAAAAAACGTGCTACCAAGCTGCGACATGCGAATATTCACTTAGCCACATTTATAGGTAGTATAAGTAGAATATAGAAACGATGTTGACAAGAGAACACGGTAACGACTTGACAAACAGTGACGTATATTATCTTATCACGCTAATAAGGAATGGCTCCTGTCGCCGGTCACGGACACTTAACGTTATGTGCCTGGATAGCAAGCAGTGGCCGTGCAATCCACCTTATACCAAGCAGTCACCACACGTCACGAATCAATGAAATGACAGTTAATCAAAACATCGTTCACCTCATTAGTTATTACGCTCTCAACACTTCTCCCCGGCATTCAGTTAAAACGTGATTAGGTATAATCGGAATGAAAAGAAATGAAATTAAAACCTAATTCCTAATGTATAGTCTACTTTGGTAATTAAGAACGAACTATGTCTATGTATCAAACTACACTTAAACATCTCTCAATTTTATTGTCCTTTTATGTACGATATATTTAAAGCGAATTAAGTTGACCAATTGTTTCCGTGTTTCCCTTCCCTTATGATGTCGTAAGATTGTAAACAAAATATATCTTACGCTTGATTTTATTCCAGTTATATCTAGACACGTTTTATATTCAACAGTAGGGATATGTTAGGGAAAAAATATTTTCTGCCGATTTACAAGAATGATTTTGTAAAACTGTGTACTTTATAATACACATACGTATAAAATATATTATGGCTCTTCGAAGGATATAAATGTTAAGATCTGAGAGGGTGGGGATTTTTATTAAACAATTGTCCTTCAAACAGTCAAGAAACGAAGATGCAGATCTTGAGCGCTAAATAAATAAGCTTCGTCATACTGTTGTCGGATCATACAATCTTGATCTGATAACTTCAATGTGGAGCAACGTGATCAAAATTGACAATTCAAGTTAGTACGCAGTATAAGCCATAGGAATTTTACAAGGATCCAGACTATCTATCGAGACGAATCAATATAATACTAATCAACTAAGAACTATATAACATATTATAATAAACTAAGAACGTACAAAACAGTACATGAAACGCGTATAATTGGTGAAGGTCCACAAGGACAGAGATAATTGGCACTCAGTGCTCTCTGTCTATTCCGTAAGGTTCTTGGCGTGATAATATTATAATAATATACCTAGCTATCGAGCATATAAAACTAACATGTTATGCTGCTTTACGTTATTCTGGGCCGTTTAAAGCAAATTTGTCTTTAAGATAACAATCTCCCCTCAAGGAAGAGGGGAGATTGTTATCTGCAATGCTGCAATAAGGATATTGCAGCATTTCTGTAAAGGTGCTCGTGATCTTGAATTCGTTATTTTATAAGCATTTATAAGTAATTGTATTAAGATATCAGTTACCTATTTCTGACTGTTTAAAGCTATTAGGAATTTAAGGATCGCTTTTTGGCAAATTAAAGTTTCTAATTTTGTATATTATGAAATGTATTGGTTGTTTAACTGTTGAAGTAAATGCATCACGAGCAACCAATATAGGAACAGCTAATCGGAATCGATCGAGGTATGGCATTATGTATGGAAGGGCTCGCGAGCGTGATATCTGACGATAATTATAAACAGTGTTATAAATGTATGGAAATGTATACACAGACGTGGCAGCGGCTTGCATGTGAATGTCATGTAAATTACCTTTTGTATGCTGGGTGGGGTGCCCGAGGCCGGCGACGTGGCTGACGAGTTGGACATCGAGGAGTTGGAGTCGTTGCCGCTTCCGCTCTGAAACGACCAGGGGAAATGAGTTCCGTGCCACGGACGCTGTCTGAACTATAATTTTAATGACGTCAATAGGATTGAGAATTAATTTTATCGACCAGATGTTATTTGGACTACAAAATTTATTTTTGTTAATCGAATATTTAGATTGAGCATAACGCAATGACACATTCCTCTGAGGTATGAATGAATTCAATAAATTCATTTGGTAATTATGTCAATGAATTTCTGTTATCAAGTTGTTTTTTTATTATGATCAAATAGAACGTTATACTTTATTTTCAACTTTTAACTTTTCGCTTTTTGTTTCTTAAATTATCATATGAATACTTAATAAATATACCTCAAATACAATGGTGCATCACACCATGTTTAGTTTAGCAATTACTTTTAACCGTCGGCCTCATTATTACTAGCGCCGTCAAACGTGTCACATCAGATAATTATTCCTTTGTCCAATTGTCATTTCACGCTCTGAATTCCCCAGAGCTGTATTTGAAGTGCCCCAATGAACCTCATTCATAATACCAAGCGAGAGCGTTGCGAGATAATCTACAGTGCAAATATTATTTATCTATCTATACGACATACACATGACTATAGATAAATAACCGTATATAGCTGATAGGGACTGTTTGTACCCCGGCGCCGAGAAGTCTGCTTGCATTATGGAGTAAATACTGAGATAGTCTGCATAAGGTGCATGACCTCATACTGTATGGCGCCAAGTGTTATTCAATGTTTATAAGGGGAATGATAGCAAGCCACGTGACCGCGCTACGCGGCACCTAAATGGCTATTGGCAACAAGTCAACTAAACAGGCTTGTTTTGCATTCGAAAACGCGCGTCGCGCGGACCTAGTTGCTCCGAGGACTCTGCCTGCATTATTATCGATTTGTAATCTGTGGAAACGTACCTAAGTCTGGGCAGCTTCGTCGCTGGTGTTGCTCGCTCGTAAATTCGAATGTAAATCTCAACTGTCAGCTGGTAAATTATGTGTAGATTTCATTGTCATTCGATAAGACGCATTTTCCCTGTCGCTTTTGTAATGTTCGCGTACACCATGTGAATTAATCCGTAGTTTACAATATTTAGCTACGTATTTATTAATGGACGCTTTAAGTGCAATAATGAATGAAATATAGGTTTTTCTTGCACAAAAGTAAAATTGATCAATAAAAAAAAAATTAAAACAGAGTTGTTACTTGACGTCCAACTCGACGTGTACCTCTGTAATAAAGAATCTTTTATGATGCTTTAAGTTGAAGTATTAGATCCACGAAAGAACTAATGAACGGATCATAAAAATAAGTAGATAACTATGTACTTTGTAGATAATTATATAACTATGTTTATACGTATAACTTTAATGTTACCGAAAATCACGACATTACCTACGTTTAAATAGCTATTTACGATAAACCTGTTAAATCTATATATTTTCCATCTTTTACAAATATAACTTAGATAACAGATGTGATTTGAATAATATCATTTATTTTATTTATCTTTTCACATCGTGTACAACTACCAAGTCAATTTAAATATTCCGTTGTGTTTCAAGGTTGTTAACATTGTCGTTTACTTGAAACATGAACTTGTAATATTTACTAATAGCTATTTTACTTACATTATGCATACTACAATGTAAGTATAGATAGCCGTTAAATTATTGTAGAGTTAGATTATTTTAAAACCTGCTATAAGTGGGAAGAAAAATGTTGACATTCAACTGAGTGAGTGTAATGAGCTCACCTTGAAACTGGAAGTTTTCTCGTTGTAGTTGTACTGGTCCAGGGGGTTGGTCATGGTGATGACGTCGTTGACGATCTCGGGGGTGTGCAGCGTGGCGGAGTCGCCGCTCTCCACCGCCAGGTAGTTCATCATGGCAGAGCTGACGTTGACGTTGACGTTGACGCTGAGGTTGTAGGCTCCCTCGCCGTCCGTGCCCAGCGCCGCCGTGGGCGACGGCGACGTATCCTCACACTTTATTGTCGGCACAGCTGAGCTCATGCTCGACGAGTTCATTATATCCTTGTAGGGAGCCAGCTTCGCTTCTTTTTGGTTACTTTTTACACTAAAAACTCAGCACCTCAATCCTAAAGCTATATCACGGTTACACACTATCGCTACACGTAAGGCTAAATATCACTGATCGCGGTAAACTGGTTCTGAATGGCACTTAACTCTCGGGGCGAGAAGTCTTCACGGGTAGGTAACGCTGGTAACGTCGGTTTGTAGCTACGATCTGGAATGATAGAAACGGCCAATAAATAAACTATTACCAAACAATGTGGCTCATATACTACAGTTTAGGCTTCAATAAGAAATAAAAGAGTGTGTAGTTGCAACGTAACTTCACTCGTGTATTGCCAGAAGAGGTAGGCAGAGGAATGTAGGTAGCGGGATATAACTCAGGACCTCCCGATCGGCAGTCGCGCTGGCTACCAACAAAACTAACGCGAGTCAGTCGACATATTTCCTACCTACGTATTTGGTGAGTAATAAAGGGCATTGGATGACGAAATGGATCATTCCAGTGGTTTGCTTTCGCAAGTGCACGGGCGGTGTTTTTAATTAGAACTATCGGAGCATCGCGGCCTCGGAGCCGGGATGCGACTCCAATAAAATACTTTTTTACAGGCACCAATTGAACGCGCACCATAAAATTAAAACTACGCGCTGTTTTTACGACGCATTTTAACGCTCTTCCGTGTGGCGTGCCGGCTTGGCCATTGTTCGTACGCCGTCGCCGCGGATTACCGCCGACAGACAAGGACGTCGTTTGATTAAGCAATTACCGAGCGACACGATATCGATGTCGGCTTCAGACAACATTGTGTGAAAATTAGGGTGCCGGCCGCATAATTGGGATTCGCCGTGACCGAAAACATGTACCGCGGCCGCGATTTGAACGGGAGCTAAGTGTTTACGTGCCATATAAAGCTGTGCGACTCGAAAGCTGCGCGCCGCCTTGACCCAGCCGCGACTATCGCCGTGTCTCATATCTGTTGCACGTAAACACAATAAAGCACGCAGTCAGAGTAACCTAGTTGCGGAGACGGCTTCGCTTATTCCGCTCGGGTGCGAGGAAAATGTGCGACGGCAGAAATATGGCGATGTGGATCGTAAAAGACGGGCAAATTCAAGGGTAAAATTAAATCCAACGACGCTGTGAATAATACGTTTTGGTAAATTTTTGTCGACGTCCTTTTTAAAAGAAATACAAAGCGTAACGCTTAACTAATGGCGTTGATGATAATTTGGTCTTTATAATGTTGTGCAATGAAAGTCATCATATCTAGCAGCCCCGCAATGTTTACTGCATACATTATTTTTTCACTCTATTATCCCGGACAAGTCTAAGGTGTCCCTCATACCTAATACTTGCACCTATCTTTTTGGTCGTTACTATGTCTGTTAGCTTGTTGATAGATTAGCGTAATTATCAAAAAGTAATGCTTGAACATAACATACTATTTTTTGTACGAGATTTTCGCGGTGTAAAAGGTAAAAACACTGTCTTGTAAAAAGTGAGAAACGGTTTACGCAATGTTAATTCACCGGTCCGTCAGTAGCCGGCGACTAGTTGTGTGCTGAGCAAATGAAACACATCTGTGCAAACAACTCGTACATGAGTTGCCAAAGATTTTATATTTCCACACCATCACATATTTATGCAATGAAACGACACGATGGCAAAAAAGCGATCTTACTAGTGGCGTGCTTACCGATGCTTACTAGTGGCTACTTTACCGTATTATCTATATTGACCTCTAAAATTCTTCGCCACAGATCGTATTACAAAAAACATACAAATCGCTAAAAATATTATGCATCGAACACAAAATTTGCGATTCGTGAGATAAAATACGAACATGTGTTGCGACGCGTGGGTCGCGACAAACTAACCACCTCCGATACATGCGAATACTGAGCAGGCAGTAGGACGTCCGTACCCCAAAAAGGGAAATGGAAAATAAATGTGTCCGGCGGGCTCGCGTGGGCTATAGATTAGTTCTTGGCAAATATGTATATGTATTCTACGTTCATTTATGTATACGGCAATCCATTAGAGGCAATTTCAGGAAACTTAATCAATTTTCCGTATCTACACTGTGTATATTTGAGTACGTTATATGCGTACCATCCATTTATGCTCCGTACGAAATGCGAGGCGAAACAAAAATTTTTTTAATGAACCCAAGCAAAGCGCAGTTTGGAAATCTAATACAGTGTTTTAAAACTGTATCTATCTATTATTAACAGAATGATATTCTCTTCTACATTTTTTGAGGTGTAAGGCTTTGTGTGCTATACTTACGTATAGGTATGTTGGATGAACAACAAAGAATTGCATATCGTTTTTTTAAGTTTCTTTTGTATGACACATAAAATTGGCAGCAAGATGGGTTGTCTATAAACCGCGTTAGAAAACATACTGCGTAAATTCCTAATGGCTTTCTCGACCCATAACGCATCCAAGTACCCGGGCCCTTGTTCGTTTGCGTTGCTTTAATGGAGTAGAGAGCGCGAAGGATGGCGGCGTCAGAACGAATAGGGGCCCGCGGGGAGGCCACCTCGCTAACATACTCTCCGAATAACTTAGACTTTCTAAAAAAGTAAAGACGTTCATTATTTACAAACGTTTTTTTACTAAAAAAGTGCCATTAAAATGATAATGTGGCCATGATCCACAGCTCATTGGTCATCTAAATAACTAATAATATCTGTAAAAATATAAATTATATCTTAATAATATGCTCCAAGGACATTTATTTAGGTATATTTCCTTTGTTAGCAAATGTCCTGGCAGCCCTGATAGCTCCGCTGAACAACTAAAGAGGTCACGCGGTGCGGTTCCAAAACGACGTAACACGAAAGCTCGTTGCCTTTGTTCCGCGCTACCGAGAAATGGGTAACCTACATTCCGTCCACCCGACTTCGGACTATACATTGCGATACATAGCTAGCTGCAGCCCAAATACATAATTACATTACTGTGTAACGCGTAACGCACTGCTTACAACCCAAAAAGCTCTGGAAGTTACACCGGCTTGTTTTACAGCAGATTGATTTAATAACGAACCCTAATATCATAAGGAAAAAGAACTATGATGACGTCCAAAATACACCAGTAAAAAAATATTTGGACGTTAATAATATTGGAGTGTTCTACACTCCTCTGCCTATCTCTTCGGGGATTACAGGCGTGATGTTACGTTCTTTACGTTAATAATATTTTCAACGAATTTATAGAAATAAAATCTATTATAATAGATTTGTTCATACAAATGAAGTCTTCTAATCCGAGCGAGTATGGAGAGACAAATGAATTTAAAGATAATGTACTGATGTAATAATAATTGTTTGAATGAAGTCCGCTGAATAATACCCCTTTTGCTATGTTTAATATCCGCTGTATAAAATGCTGCACAAAGCGACAAGAAGGGGGTGTCTGTCGTGTTCAGTGGCTTAATGGGTAACCCAGTTTGGACCGCGCCCGACCAGCCGCGGCGCTACATCGCCTCTACGTAATTGCATTACTTTTATGACTCGAAATACGTTTCGCACTCAATATCGACTATTGTTGGTATACGTAAATTTATAATTAGTTTATTAGTGATTAAAATAATTACCAGCTGATCATTAACACGTAGAGTTTACGTACAATTGTAGCAGAATAGATTAGTATCGTGCAGATATCACAATATTCTAATACATTCTTATTAATAGTTCGTTCTTGTTAGAATGGTCGTGTTCGGTGCGACGGTCTCATTGAGTGCCTCGCCCGCAGCGTCGCTTCTATTAATCTAATACATAGGCAGTATTAAGTATAATTTAGACATACAGTGTTTTCATCGCATATATTAATATAAAAATATTAATATTTTTTTTTGATATCTCAAGAAATGGAACTTTCTAGTTAAGTTATAATCGTACAGACTATAGTGGTAGTTTTGCAGAGTAGTTACAGGCAATAATTCCATCAAAATTAATTGTTCGTATTTTTATTAGGTAGTATTTTAATAGTTTCAATTAGGCAAAAAATATAAGTTGACTTTCTACTATTTTGAATTTTGTGATTTCGAAATACTATATCCCATAGTTTTCTATATATTTGTATTTTGAAAGTATAAATATTTTTCGTAACTACGTTTTCCGTACCCTATTTCGGAATGTGAGGCATGGCGCGTATTGCGATTAGTCGGATAATAAACTTAGCATTGTTCAGGTGTATACACGAACAATAGTACGCCTTACTTTATTATAAATAGTTACATAGTTGTGTGGGTTTGCTGTCCTATGCCTTAATCAACAGATTCATTTGTCACTAGTCACGAGTCATTGGTCAGTCAAGTCCATCAGACCTGGTCGCCGTAACCGAGTAAATGCAAGTCTGATAGCACTCCGTACATTGTTACGTAAGACAGTTCATCGATCAACGTGTCGCTGAACAAAAGAGAATGCTAGATCGTAAACTTAATGGTTTCATTATTCAGTCACTTGGCTCTATGGACGTATTAATAAACGGCAAACGACGATTATCATATTTTCAACAGCATTTTAATATTAAGACAAAAACTACGCTTGGAACGCAAATTGCGTATGCATTAAAATGTAAGTATAGTAACGAATTCCTTTGTGGGTGTAGAAAGTTCTGGAATCGATACACAATGATTGCTGACATCCGTCACGGACACACCATCGCAGTATAAAGTACCTCAGAATTTACATAGAACTTTTGCCTTTTAATATCTTCTGGACGTTGCTTTCACAGCACAATAGGTAAACAAGTGACTACATCTGTGAGGTGGGATTGTTCGATAGAAGATAGGGTTACCTGAGCTCTCTTTACTAGAACGATTGCTGCTAAAATACTAAATTTCTTTACTTCGTTCTTGTCTTAACGAATCCTAAACAGTACTTCATCTTTCTATTTCATCTTTAAAATTAACCTCCATTCAAATTTAAACTCTAAAATAACAGTAGGTATAAAGTAATAGTTTTATTATCTAACTGATAAAATATCTATACTTGTATTGAATGAGAATTTACATGTGATTCTGATACCTCACAGAAGAAGAGAGTTCTATAGGTCGCACCTGAACCCTCGTTTATACGAAAGCTTATTATTATTCAGGTGTGACGGAGGGCATTTATTTTCCATCGCCTTTTTGGTATCACACTGACGAACAATGAAGCTCTATTGGACAACGGAAATCACAAATTGTATGTAGCCAAAGTTTGTCAGGTGAGGTGAGCTTTAAAAAGGCGGATGTTCTAACGAAATTATAATATTTTGGGGCGGACCAAGCTAAGCACAAACTGAATGATCAACCTAAGAAAATAAAATACGTAATTTTATTACTCACAACTCACATTCTTATTAGTTGCGGATTTGGTAGAGCTTTTACTAATTTCTTGAGAGTGTCATGTCATTATTATGCGATCCCGTACGTCCCCCGATCCGGTGTCCAGGTATCAGGGAAAGAAGTGAAAAACTCCGCTCGCTGGCTGATCTAGGCACGACTGAATGCTCTGCTCGCCTACAATAAATAATTCAAGTTAACTATAATTATTTACTTTACATGTTACGTACTTGAAGAATCAGTACAAGATCAGTGACCCGACCATTCGAATGGAAGACTCTTGCTCATATTTCACAGAATGTGCTCCATCTTAGATACGCTTATAAGTAAGCTAGATTATGCACTTGTAATAAGTAATACGACTTATACAGACAATGTCAATTCTGAACGAAGGCGAAGCAGGCGCGTACATTAATAAGCCTGTCAAAGTGTTCACGACGCCCTAAGGCTGTGGCCACATTTATCTACATAAATTCGCCATCAGTAGTTTTAGACATTTAAGTAATATGTCTCGTATCAACCTTAACTAGAAGTACCATGGATATAGATTATTTTTAATGGAAACACTACTGGAAACAAAGAGGATAGTCAACTTAAAATTTCTAGTACAGATTAGTCGAAACAGTGATCGTATGAAGCGCGACGAGTTTGAATGTTATTCAACCTACCCGCACATATGGGCGTATTTTTGTTATATTAAAATATTTTTTTTCAATTCATGTAGGTAGAAGGGTTATATAATCTGATTTGTGCGATAAGCTTAGGCATTTATCATGTCGTTAGTAACTTGTCTATGACTATCCGAGTATTCTTTCTACAGCCTCCTAATTTCATGTTGCATTGCGATCTACGACTTTAGGATATCATTTAGATGTTGATTTTGGAACTAGTTTCATTTAAAGAGCATTCATGTCGGCTTGTATTTGAAATCATTTGACTATACGAGTAAATAATTAAAGTCGACCCTCTTATTGTATTATGCTTGGGCACAAGGCTCTTACAAATTATGTATTGTATTGTAACATATTTGTAGTATGTAATAACCAATAGTGTAATAACCATAAATATTTTTGCTAACTTCCATTATTATAACCGGACAGTAACGTGATAAATATCATTGAAGGGTGTGATAATACCTTAAGAATGCTGCCTACCGCTCGCTGAACAGTATTGAGCGCTTTAATAGAAGAAATATTAGCTAGTTTTAGCTAGAAAACGATTAGTGTCGCAGATTAAATATTTCAGAGTTAGTGTCACCTTATGGAAATATCCTTTTTATCAATTGTAGACAGCGGTGGCTCAGATTACAATAGATGTATACGTTATAAATCACATATATGCAAATTCAATGCGAAATTATTTCATTGTAATAATACGATTTCTGTTTAATTCAATGGAATATATAATGAAATGATTCGCAGTAAGAATGATAAGTTTTCATCATTCCTACGTTTCAGTCCCGTAAATAATATTTTTCTTTACATTTTCGCAAACAAAAATAGTGTATTTCAATACTGAATATTAAGTTGTTTTAATTTTTTATTTAATTTAAACCCTAAACTAAACATAATAAACCTTAATAATAATCGTCACATGAGTAGGTAATTAGCGATAATAACAGAAATTGAAATGGTAATTATCATTTATAATTTTTAATTAAAACATTAACTTTGTGGTTGAAAACTGTATGGAATTATGTTGTTTTTATTAGAAAAGTAAAACTATTAAGGCTAATAGCTGTCATAAAAACAGCTCAAAATGCCCTGACTTCGGAGTTCGTCTCGACTCCTAAGAATTGGATTTAAGAGACTCATAAATTATAACAGTATAACCATATAAAAATGGTAATATGATTTTGTGTACCAGCTAACAATTTAAATCCACAACAACGACCAAGCAATTAATCTTTTTAAGGATTTACGGTATCTTTGCAAGAATTTTATTAACTAAATTCATTTTCCGAAAGTAATTAATTCTTTATTAATCATTAACTTAAAAAGTACTCCTTCGACTATAATTTGAAATCAACAGACATTTTGGCTAAAATATACCTAACCGCTATTCATGGTACATATAATACCTATGCATTTTCCTTAAAATACCTGTTAAAATTATAAAATGTATGTTTTAATCTATCACCTTATTAAAAAATGGATATTATCGTAACTAATACTCCTGACATTTCCATTTTGTTTTAGTATGAATAAAATATCTATAAAAACTGTGTGTACCATATTTAAGTTAATGCGCTTATTTTTACATAAACGATATACAAATCCATTAAATTATTAACGTTTTAAGTAATTTCGTATGTGACCTTCATATCCAATAACATTTAAAAACTTAAGCGTAGTTAGTTTCAATACTAAAAAGTGTAATTTTAAAAGGTTAAAAATGTTTATCGTTTGTTGTCCCTACATCCGATAGAAGTGTTTAACAGAAAAATTGTGACCTTCATATTGGATAGCGCACCGAATGATATCTTTAAAGTAAATATGTCGGAGTGAACGAATGCGTTGAAAAAGTTAAATGTACTCAAACGTCTGAACGTAGCAACAGAGCCGCGTGTCCTTGACACTTGGCAGCGGGCAAAAACTATCGGCCGTAATTTCGGCGTCGCGGTGGGTGTGTTCCCAACTCACACACGCGCGGCCCCGGCGCACAGACTAAACAAACAAGTCGCTGTCGTTTTGCCGCACACGCGCGCGTCTCTCTGAGGCTAACACGTTTTTATACTTAGCCAACTCGTACACACGCTGTAATTTTTTCGGCTACATCCGCCTCCGCGCGTAGCGTTGCTCTTTTAAGTTTTCTTGCTGGCTATTGTAGTTTTCTACATGACGACTTTTTTTACAATTACAGTAAATTAAGTTATTTTATGCAGTAATTATAT
>DWDU01001627.1:0-14233 GCA_018245575.1 Jemadia suekentonmiller
TACATGTCTATTTCATTTTGGAAAACTATTTAATGTACTTACTAAAAATGAAATGAAGTTGGAAAAATAGTTCTGCGCAAGTATTCGATCAGACCTTCCTCAACGCGACCGCCGCTTGTCCTGGACTCGGCCGCATGTCCCCCGCGGCGGCTGTGCACGCGACTAGGACGTTCGTCATGTGCTTCCTCAATAAAAATGTACTTCGCAGCTAAAAAAACACCCCATTATTATCCTTTTCTTGAAAGCCAAACCAGTAATTTGTTTTACACGTACAAACATTGCACTCGTGCAATGACTTAATACAGTAGTTTTTTTAACGACCAAAATTAATAACAGTTTTCGAATTAAGCCTGGAGGTTTAGTACACCTATCGTATACCTACAATAAGATCTTAGATTTTTTATTTGTCAATCGTTTATAGCTGGCGGACTTCACACGTTTTAAAGAACTTTAAAGAAAACTCTAGCACGATAAAGATTCCTCACAATGTTTCTCTTCACAAATATATCAAGTAATATTTAAACTTAAAACGCATATTTTATAAAGAGGTGCGCGCCAGGATTCGAACCCGTGCTTACGGAGTCAGAGGCCGAATTTCAATCCCCTAGGCCATCACTGCTATAAATAATTATAATATTAAGATAACTCTAGATAGAGTACTAAGCTTTTATTTTAAGGTCATGTTTAGTTAAAATGTTGAAAGGCTCCGCCCACCTGCCTCTCAGCGGTTGCCAGCCAGCGTCATTCAATTACACGAGTACACGGAAGAGCGCGCGGCGGGAGGGCGACTTGCCTAGATGTCTATTCACTCCGTAAATAGTACGAACATTTAAGCAATCCGGTTTCTAATTAATTAACCAACAAAGGCGCCTCCTTGGCTTTTCATCTGATACTTAATTATCCGTAAATGGGTTAGGCGATATTTCTAATAGTGGGTTGCTTGGATATCTATTAACACGCTGATGAACATAGCTGCTAAGAACAAAGCTGTCGTTCAAAGTTGACTCAAAACAACTAATAAATAAACACAGTTATACAGTTTGCGATTTATTACCGTTGTAGATATCGAACTAGACAAAGGTCTCTGACTCAGTTAATTCGCGATCTATAATATACATCGAGGTACAAGCCATCATAATGTATTATAATACGCGAAAATCAACTTGGCACCTGCGAGGAATGGGCGTCCACTCCTCCACCTGACACCTACAGTACGGACAGGAACTTAAGTATCGACAACGCGCGTGTGAAATGTTATCATTCGAAAATTAGCCCAAAAATATGGTACAATTAAAAAATGCTTTTTATGCTGTTAGTATGTACCTCACTAATACGTCATCATAGCGAGCTGCCTACTTAACTTCTGCGAGTTACACCGATGCTTCGCTCTCAGGGAGAGGTTCTGAGATTGGTGTATAGTGAACTGTTTGAGTAATGGCGCGCACTCGATTCTATAGACACTTATTTTTATGTTATTTGTGACTGTTGCATACTTACTTCTTGTCATGTTAAAGTATAAAACAAAATTACAACAGATATGAAAGGTTTTTATTAAAGTTTAATCTTAAAAGTTTTATTGCGTATCCACAATATTGCGATCGACAATTTATCTGGAAACATAAAACGTGCTCGATTTCGCTCTTGTTTTGATTGCGGAACTTCGCTTTTAGGAAATATTAATCCGCAATACTTTTTCATTTTATCACCAGTGAGAGGCGCGGGTGCTCCCGCAATAACGCACGTTGACACATGCAATTTCCTAACGATATTGTTCGTCTTCGCCTAACACACTGTCGGAACAGTTAACGAATATTCAACTGATAACTTTATTATTTTCTATTTTATTACTTCACGAGCATCGCCCGCTTCTCACAGTCCACTTCTAAACACGGGTCTGCCCAACTGGGCGCACTGTACAGTTACATGAGATGTTCTCGCCTGTAATCCCCGGACTAAACCTGCGGGTTGGGATCGCAGAACACAGCTTCTCGCACGGACTGTCGACGGGCAACACATGTTGCCTACAAAGATAACGTCAATTCCATGCGCTTATTGCTTAAATGCTTCTTTTTTGTAATCCGATTAACAACTGTGTGAGAATATCCAATATGCATTTTATGTTTTCGGTTCGATTTCTGACTTCCCGTCAGAGTTTCCATCACCGACAACTATGCTCTGAATCCGTGTCTAAATGTACTGTTTTTTCTCTGTTTACCAATATGACGAGCGGGTGTCGTGTGCGTCGGGTGTAACAGACCAATGAGTAATCTCGCTCTTAGTAGATAGTTGTAGGGTATTCACACTCACAGACGGCTCACACTGACGCTCCACGCACACGTGGCGCGCGGCCAAGTACGGTCACCGCTCGGCCGTCCATCTACGTAACGACAATCGTCCCTCTTTCACACCACGTTGCTCATCATTATATTGACTTACGTTCACTTGTCGGTCATCAATTACACTTATATTCAATAAGGTGATATAATACAACGAAAACAGCTCATCTATATTATTATTGTTGACGACGTTATATACAAAGTATCAATGTTTTTGCTTTGACTTAAGGTATAGCTGTAGTGAAAAAATATCGCTGTGACATGAGACAAAACTTGTTGTGTGTATTGTGTTCTATGACACGCGTCAACCGCCCATTGGCGTTAGGTTACGGTTGTATTGGTACACGATCGAGCTTACACGGAAAATAATGCCGACAGATTAATATATGGACAAATCACACTAGTACAAGAGACAATGCTGAAAATCGAATGCCGGATGTATCTCTCTCTAGCCTAAGAGAGCGGTAATCTATTTTTCAACTGTAAGCTCATTTAACTGGTTTTTATACATCCATCTTTACATCGTTACATTTATCGTAAGCGCAGTCACCAATTGTACTTAAACAGTTGTAATGTTAGGTAGAATTAATTATGCTGTTTTAAGCCTCAAGAACTTGACTAACTGCAGCGATATGGACTTCGCCTTACTGTATATGATGTTGCCATCTATGCACAGTCAAAATTTATCGTTCGTAAAGTATTTTATCATACGACAAATGCAAAAAAGGACTTCACAAATTCAAATAAAGATTTCTTTGAATTATTGTAGCAATCGTGACGTGTGTACAAAAATACGTACTTACCTACACATGCAGGGTGATTTCACACTGTAATTTAACATGTCATGATCACAATTCTAGTCTGATATGTAGGTTTTGATCTCCGGCTGGAGTGTTAAGTTCAAGACGAAAATAAATATTTGTGTTTACTTTTGTGTTATGCATGACAGAGGCACTCCTGGTGCGGGGTTAGAGGGTGAGAAGTTCACGAAGATTATTTTAATTCTAAAATCCACTGTATGACACCGTAGTAAGCACGTTGTAATATAATTTGGTTGCTATTAAAGAACACAATGCGGCACGTTCTCGTACAATACCGCCATGAATGGAGCTAAAAGAAGATTTTGATTGTCATCACAAACCATTTTTCATGTATATTTTCCCCGCTAACGAGACGGCTAGCTGAGAGTAAATGTTTATTTTCGTAATGTCATTATTTTGAGCTCCGATACAAGAATCATAACATTATTATTGTTTAGTGGAGTCAAAGTTATTACAAGTCACGAAGTATTTAAGCGTTATAAAATTATTGTCTATTGTGCCTAATTTGAATTTTAGGTAAATGAATTATTTATCATATCTTACAGTTCTCCACTTGGGTGAATGACGGGCGATCAACTTTAAAATTTTGTAGCGAATCAACAGACGTACTTAATACATGTATTATTTTGCTCCAAAGTAATAACGACGTTTTAAAGTACAAATAGTAAAGTACACCTCGCGTGTCCGTGTGTCAGCTGCCGCTGCTGTCGGTGCCACGGGCAGCCTTCATTACGGAACTCCTCGTCCACAAGACTCTTCGGCCGCGAACATCTTTTATGGCTTCATTTGAAAAACATGATTTTCGCTAGCAGCACGAAAAATATAAACACACACACATTCACACTCACACATAAACTTATATAAAGCTATATAAATTTTTAGTTTTGTTCATACAAGATGTACAAAGACTGCAATGTGTTTAAAACCTGTTCGAAACGTTTTCTGACAGCCCGAGCCGCGACTTAGTGCACTCGCCCGCACACACACGTGCTCGTAACATAACAGTTCCGACAGAGACCGCTCAGCTTGTAAAAGCGCCTTAGTTTCACATCGCACGCAGCGTCTTTATATCGTCATTCCACGGCATCGTGTTTGTATCACTCTGTTGCACGACGCCACGTGTAAGGGCAGTTTTCCTTCCGTCCTACTGTCTGCCGCACCACGTTAAGAAACTTTCATTATTCTTATATCGGACACTCCTGATTCCCCCGTCAGCTAGTAAGCTGATAAGTGAGTTTTACTCTCATTATACATCTGTTTTGCCATTCATTTGTTAGAAAACTTAAAAGAGCGTAATATCCCGCCGAAGAAGTAGGCAGAGGAACTCCCCCACGTTACAAAAGATTACGTCCCATTTTAGAATAAATAGTGAGCCTATTCGTATTGTCATATAAAATGCATATTTCCAAATTCCGAGCTACAACTAGAAAATCTATATTAGAAAAATATTATACTGCTCGACCGGGGATTTGAACCCAGGACCTCCCGACGTAGCGTAAGGCGCCCTCCGGCTAGATGAATAGACCAATACGACCAACGAGGCACTTGACGTGAAAAATTAGATTGAGCCAACAGGCAGATGCTGTACCACCGCGTGTAATGTCTATATAAGTAATGCGATTTGCTGGTTACATATAACCCCTATAAGGTAGCAAGTTGGAATGACAAAGACAGATTCAAGCAGATATCAATCTCTCGAAAAAGATGCTAGATTTGTATCGTACCCATAATCGTCATCATTCTTTATCGTGTCACTTTTGGACGTCTGACGGGTTTCTTGTCAGAATGAGAAGGGTTAAAACCGTAGTAGGCCGCGCTGGCCAAGTACGGATTGACAGAAGTCTCATCCTCGATTAAGATTATCGAAAATCTAAGGAGTGTATGTTGCTTCCCTACCGCCGTGCCTTCGGGGTCATTCTAGCGGAATGTTTTAATAAGTAAACCCATCTAAGAAATGGGGAAAGGTAAATGTAGGTGGCCGTCTGTCGCCAATGAAACCAACGCTCACTTATATTTGCGACTGTTTGTTTACACAGAAAATTGGGTTTCAATAAACAACTTTCGCTGAGCCCATCCACGGGGCGACACCCACCTAAAATATTTACATTAGATATTTAAAAAAAATATTTCGTTGGTTTTATTACGCCTCAGTGGTCTCTATTCGTGTCTATTAAAGTGGCTGTAGCGTCAAGACACCGCGGCAACCTTAATCTCGGTATTAAGCCCGCGAGGCTTTTTATAGGTTTCTTGTAATACTGGAGGATAAACACAGTTGCCTAAATGTACTCATAACTTATTTATGTGTCGGTTGAATAGAGCCAGTGGTTATTAGCCTGTTTTGTAAACACCTTAAGACAAATAAGTAAACCACTATGTTTATTCAACAACAATACATAAATTACGAGTACAATTGATCACCTGTGTTGTACACACCGAATAGTACAAGACATAAATCGCCCCGGAAATAACACGTGCTTGTTATTTATTACAGTCACATCGCCAGCCGATAACAAAAGCGAACGGCGCGGTTAATGTAATTACTTATTTGCCTCTTTTTTGTCATGTGATACGTGATGGGAAATATTTCATAAATTTATGAGGTACACCTATAAGAATTTTTAAACAGTATCGTTTTTAATGCGAGTGACTGATATTTTAATAGTTTTATAAAACGGCAGTTCGTTAGGGCCACGATTGATATTGCCCGTCGGAGAGGCGCACCACATGCGCAGTGCACACGAGCACTTTCGAAATACACCTCGTAAACATTTTATTGAGCTCCATCGGCCACACCATTGTACATTTCCATCGGCCGCTTATTTAGGGCGATTATAAACTCGACACTTTATTGTCGACAGCGATAACATTTCGTTAAATTATCCTCATATGTTTTTATTCTTTAAGACTCGACATCTACCGCCCAATATTCAATTTTAAAACAGTCGGTCGATAACAAGAATTTTATCGCGATTAGCGAAGCGAAGCAATTAGCGACGCGCCGCTCGTTTCTCCGATTTATTAAAATCACGCTGTTTCATTTCAAGTAATAAAAGAATATATTTATGCTGTAAGAACAACAATCATTATGTTACAGTTAAAAAAAAATTGTTTGATCTGGATACATTACATGCATCTAGATCCTTTGAACATGAATTTCTTTCTTAAAATTTAAAAGATGTATTGAACTGTAGATACTCGTACATAATATATGTACAAGAAGGCAATATGTTCCTTTATAAAAAATAGTTGTAATTTACCAACGGCTCTATGAGAAAATGTGGGTAACACTGTCAAAGACAATGATGCTTCCGACAAGGCGGCAGCAGTCTGCTGCTCAAGAGCAATGGTTTCGCTCCCACAACGAAGGGATACTTGTGCTCTGTATAATCCAAGCGGCACATGATGATGTGGCTATAAAAATGTACACTGTCGTGTTGCTAACAGTAACGTTATACATTTTTAGCAAATAGTTAATTATTACTTATTTGCTTCACAAGTCTCCAAAATGGTTGTACGTCTGTGAAGAGGATGACAAAAGTGGCAGGAGCGCGTGGGCTCTGTAAGGATCGATATATTTGGTAATCGGCGCTTTTTGTCAATTTCGTAACAATGCGGCGTGATGATAATAATTAATCAAATAATAGACGGTACAACAATATTTAACCATATAATACACGGTATTACAGACTACGTAGAACTACTTCTATTTCTACAGTACCTAGAAATGTCTTTGGCACTGTAGCTTAAAAACTAGGACAAGATTATCATTTAAAAAATCGAAAGTGTGCGTCTGCCTTTACCCGCGCCGCGCGTCCGTGCGTCCGCGAGTCCGCGCGAACTACTCCCGCGCATATTAATAAACTTTACGAAATTGGATTGGGTTCATACACTGGCGGGGAACTTGCCGCCATTTACAACCACAGCAGCTCGTACCCACTGAGCCACCGACACAGCTCGAGGGAAGGTCACGTGTCTCTGAGACAAATTCAGTCAAATAACATTGCAGCGATGACATTTCTTTTGGTCTTTTTATGATCATTGATGATGTAAAATAATATTGCATAAAAGTGCAACTAAACGTATTTCATAATAATTATTCATAATGATTATGACATACGTTTAGTTGCATTTTTATTAACCCTTCACATAACACTTTATCAGTTCATTACTGGTCGGGGAAGTCCCAGTCATGTTGAGAAAGATAATGGCTAACTGCACCACGTTGGCTCAAGGTGGGTGCTCTTGTCGGGCCTGATGGCCTTTATAAGCCCAAATATCATTATGGAGAAATCTGGGGTAGATAGGTTCACACGGAGATGTCTTCCTCCACTGTCGCAGTAAATGACAATCAACCTTCAAAATATACATAATTTGAGTAATGTAAAATGTCACTTCAACTCGCAGTCCTACTTACGAGATTTGAGCTCCTAACTTCCGGAGAAGATTAATTTCCAAAATTGTTATCATTGAGATGTAATTAATACCCGAGCCAAATGGCAACGCATTTATTAAATTTAAGACCGTTTTATAATTTGTAAGATCAGACGATTTCGCGCACACCTCAGAGAACGAATTCTGTTCGCTGTAAATCTAGTGATAGAAACATATTTCGTTTTTACAGGACAATGTTGAATTTTGCATATTTATTAGTCCGCAGCAATCTCGTCAGTGTAAGAGGCCGCGCGAGACAGACGGAATGGTATTTGAACAAAGTGTGTCGTTTTGTGGAAAACGCGACCTAAATATAGCTTCGTGATTATTTCTGCCGCCGCGTGTCGCGGCGCGCTCCCCGCCGCCGACCTAAACACATTACCGATAGGCGGCTTAAGCTCGAAACGTTTATTACGGTACTTTTAAAGCATGTGGTGAAACGCGGCAGTGAAACATGCGCCTCTGCCGACCTCTACGGGGATACAAAGGCGTCATGTTACGATTTCAAGCGTCAATAAACTCCATATTTCTTTGCAATGACGATATGCGTAACATACACTCATGAACATTATACACCGTTAAACAGTGCGCGCGTGTCGCGGTGAACGTCTCATTTGTTGTATGAAATACGAGTGAATCTGTAATATAAACAATGGTGGGTGTGGTGAGAGTGATGCTCGTGGCGCTGCTGTCGGCGCGCGGCGCGCTGCCCGACCCGCTTACCATCGGTTAGTTACTTCAAGTTATTTCAACGCTTTCTTCATAATTCAATGTCTATTTAATCAAATAAAATGTTCACTTTTATTACAATAGAATGCTAGAACAGTGTCCTTCAAAGTTCGCTGTATGCAAATTATTGACAGTATGCGGGTATTAACAGTTATGTTACGGCGTTAATAAGATAATTTGAATCATTTTCGTTTTATGGCACTTAGGACGTTCTTATTTCAAATAGTGATGAAAACAAAAAAGGAAAAGTTGACTATAAATCACAATATTATAACGAAACATAATAATTCATAATAGTATATAACTTTGTTAACTTTAGCCTAGTAATTTTAAAAATTACAAATCATAAGATATTGAACATTTGAGATTTATGTCATTTATCCCGATTAAAACTGCCACTTGAATAATTTCTAATTTCAAACTTCTTGAACTGTTTTATTCGCTGAATATTCAAACCGATTAGTATCCGTCTAAAAGATCTAAGACACGATTCAAATCCACACGACGTGTATTTCGGTTATATTCTAGGTGGAATATTTTACCAGGATGCGGAGGATTCGGAAATAGCATTGAATTTGAGCGCCAAGATGTACAACTTTACGACCTCCATAAAGAAGGTGTCGCGGAGAGGCAGCATCGTTGAAGTAGGCGGCCACGTGTGCGCACTGGCTTCGGTAAAGTGTTCTTTTAATAATCCATTAGAAACTAGTGATATATTCAGATAGAAAAGAATTAGCACTTAAAGCTCCAGAATTATGGTAACTGTCTTCTCCGTCGAAGAGAACTTCATTGAGCACATCGTGGATATAGATATAAAAGTGACATTTAACCGTAATGAGTTGGGCGGTGTCAGCCTTTGTTGTTATTACTATATCATCTCGCCAGGTCCTGCAGGTGTGTCACTGCAGGTGATTCTCAATTGACGTACTTCTTTTGCATATATATGTCGGAGGAAGGAAGCTATGTTGGGTTAAATGATGCTTATCATAAATTATTACAATGTCTTAATATTATTTCTTATCATCTTATTGGTTTTGTTAATTCTTAAATTGATTTCATTTGATTTGTTATAATTGTTTTTACAAGTTGAAGCATTTGCCAATTTATTAAAAAGTTAGGAAAATTGCTAGTCTGTAACGACCAATCAGAGCAGAGGACGTGCCTCGAGTAGGGTCGAGGCGCCATCTAAAAAAGGCGGGAAAATAATGTCGTGGTGGACGGTCAGAGGGCTGGTGGATCGAGTTGGATCGTTGTGTTCTTTTTTGCTAAGATCGGTGCCTCCAACCTACTGCTCGGTTATAACTGTTTTTCATTTATTTTAACCTTAAAAGTATTGTGAAAACGAAATAAACGTTTGTAAACATCCGATATCAGTGTTTTGTGCTCGCATTTTAGTCGAATGACGCCCACTAAGCCCGCAACCACTAATGAACATGTAGTTTAGAACGGTTCTCCGACATGTATATATGAACATATCTATGTATAAATGAAAAATACAAGGGAACTAAAATGGTTATTAAAAAAAAAACTAATAAAACAGTGTAATTCAAGAAAGTCATCATCATCATCAGCTTTTCCCGGCCACGGCTGGACGTAGGCCTCTCCAATAGCACGCCACAGGGCTCGATCTACAGCTCTTCGCATACAACCGCTGCCAGCCACTGCGTATATCGTCACTCCGCTTAACCGTAAGGCTAATTTAAGAAAGTACTAAAATTCTATTATTATTCCAAGTATTTATTGAAATGCTATTAACATCATGGTCAATTAGTACGATGTGACTTTTACTGACCACTCCGGCTAAAAAACATTTTGTGAGCGCTTCGAATCCCAAAATTTATATCAGCAATCAAATTGTTGACACGTATGAGGGTTCGAACGTGAATCTTACGCTTTATCGCCTCTAAATAAATATTTGCACAAGCTTCAGCAGCAAGGCATCCGCGTTCCTGAAGGCTAAATGCGTTTTTTATTACAAACCGCAGATCCCGAGTGCCTGGCTACTACGCGTACCGGGCTGTGTTTCTGGATGCGTAATAAAATTGGGATTGAAAAGGTGTTATTAAATTGTTTCGTTTCGCTTTACGATCCGTTACACAATAAATTCCGGTTGAGTACCTAATCGTGTAATTCTTCCTTGTTTTAAGATTTATTGATGTTTTAAGATGCTTAGTACCGTGTGTAACACAATTTTGTCAATACAATACATACACAAAATAGCAGAAATAAGCTCGAACAATAACAATAGGTCTTGTTATTGTTCGATCGGTCTTGTAGCTAAAAGAGTAATCTTTTTCAGGTAACCTTAACTGGAGGGAGCTTATTAAGTTATAGTCAATTATATATTTGATAAATTATAAATTTATATTTTTATGGTTAAATATATTTCAATAGGACAAAGGTGAACCTACCTACTTATACATTAAGATAAGCTATGGAATACATAATTAACGTACTTTGTTAATTGACACTTCATAAAGATTAGTTACAGGAATTTACATTCAGTAAACACAGCGAGAAATGAACAACCGCGGTGAGAAATATCCTGTCTACCGTTTCGTTTATGTTCGACGTGAACTTAAACGGTCCAATAAAGTTAAGCGGTCACTAGACAAATAATGACTGATGCACATAATCAAAATGTTTTACAATCCTTTGTTCGCGTGTATTATAAATAACGAAAGCTTAAAAGTGTAATGAAACAAAAAGACATTGGTATCATTTCAAGGTCAGTGCCAATTTAGCTGTTTTGTGTCCGTCAATAAACTCATGTGTCAGCTCTTGATTGAGTGGGTTGTTTGGATATTTAACAGGTCTCGTAAACGATCCTGTATTTGCGTATCTTAACAATATAATTTTTTTAGAGAGGTAATTTAGTAGAGAGGTCTTGGCGTGAAATTCCGAGTCGGGTGCTATGTATTTTTGTAATGTGGATTTTCTAGTAGTAGCTCGGATTCCGGTTATAGACTCACCACCTATTCAATATTGGGACGTAAACGTAACTGGTGAAATGTGGGAGTGTACTACACTCCTCTGCCTACCTAATCAAGGATTACAGGCGCGATGTTACGTACTAATAATTAGTAAAGATTTGCGATATTAGAGGCCGCTCACATGCACTTACCATAGGCCTTAAGTGTTTTCAGTAACCGTTGGATGTTAGGCCGTTCGCAAGCTATTTGGTACACATTTCACATAAAAAATTGTACACATAATATTTTCGTGTGTACCTGTCTATTTCTCTCTATATAAACTGTTTTTTTATTATATTAGCGCTTACAATATAACTACGCTGATAACACTACAATTATATATCTTGTATAATTTATATGTAGATTTAGATACATATTTTTACACATTGCACTGTTGTGACTCATAGTTTCGTATTCAATAAATACTATTATATAGCCAAAATTTACATATGAGCTAATCGAACAACTAGCAAACAAGTTTTACGAAAGCTGACAAGAAACATAAAATATTTTACAAAGCAACAAATTTAGTCTAAATATACCAGTGTATTATTATAGAAATCTCACAAACTCACAATACTTCGTGACTCATACCGTCACACGCTGTGTCCGCTACAACTAACGATCGGTAAACGGTCTATACTCTATACGTCAATCTCCTTTTCGTCACATGACAGCGATCTTTAATGTTACGTATGCACATGATGTGTTAGAAAATAAGCAGTTCATTCTGTTACATTCATTCGTTCTGACGCTTTAAGTCGAAAGCGCTCGTAATGACCGATTTAGGCACTTAAATTAATATTTATGTATAAATAGTGTAGATTGTAGCAATTGATGATGAATCATTTATATACATATGAAGCAAATGTATATGTAAAATGTATGTAAATGTATGAAAAATTCAGTCAAATAGAAAAAGGTTGGTGATATAGCCTAAAATATTGTGAAAACTTTATTGTAAATTATCTATACAGGTAAATAAAATTGGAGTATCTGTTTGTAACATTAAAATAATCGCTTTTTATTAAATGCATATGTATATAAGCACGGTATACCTATCAGAATAACATTTTTTACAATTTTTGTCTGTCTGTTTGTCTGTCTGTTTGTTACGGCTAATCTCTGGAAAGGCTGAACCGACTTTGACGGGACTTCCACTAGTAGATAACTATAGCTGAGGTAGTAAGGAGTAATTTAGGCTACTTTAATCTTAGAATTTTTGAATTTCACGCGGACGAAGTCGTGTGCACAGCTAGTATTTAATAAACACTTTCAAATTCATTATACAAAATGAAATCGGTCTATCTAATAATAGACGTGTGAGTAAAATCCGTAATCCGTTCGCCTACGTTACTCAGATACAAATAAATATTTATGAGTTACGAAAGAACGAATGAGCGGATATTTCGTACATTCAAGTTGTTCATAGCTCGCATGTAGTGTCACTAGTTCGACGTAATAGCTCTCGACTACAGGAAACATAAACGTGCTTAAACAAATAATAATTAAACAAATAAATTAAATAAATAATAATTATCCATAATGTATGAAAGAATGAACGGACATATCATTCATTCAAATCGCTCATAACTAGGTTATACTCTCAGTGATATAAAAGACCGGGGTCGTCTATAAAAACATAAGTGTGGACATAAGTCGAAAACAAATAATAAATATCTATAACGTATGGAAGAATGAATGAACCGACATTTCATTCATTCAAGATACAAGTTACTCGTGTGTAGTCCCACTAACGTGACGTAGCGGGGCTCGCCTACAGGGAACAATAAATTGGCAAGCGGGGCGGTCAGCACGAACCGAACAGAAATAGCGAGTGTTTGCGAAAACAGGTGTCTGCGTTAACACTCCGACAATTATAAATATAATTCTGATATGTAGCGGGCACGTGCCCATTGTCGTATCTATGAGACAACGGAAGACTAAGATTTGAGTCTTGTAAAGTATTTATTTAAACCATATGGTAACGGCGTCTGATCCTAGTGATGTATGCTAAGATGACCTTATATTGCTGGTGCTCTGTTTAGAGTGATAATTGGTGAGAATAGTGTTAATGTTGTTAATGTTGATACGTTTACATTTTTATACTAATACAAACAATATCGGACTCACGTAATTTTGAAAAAAAAAAAGTAATCTCTATAGATATCCTACCGTATACAACAACGGGCACAGCTCCACGATCTAACTCATTGATGTTTTACGTGGGTATTTTATTTTCGCGCGCTCTAACGTGTTTTAATATATGTACATCGTTTCGTGTAAATCGGATTTACATCACATAAAACATCACTCATATTACGTAGATATCATGTGATTTCAGTGTGATTATTGAAAAAGGCAGTGGTGCGTTTGTTTTTCCAATTGATCGAATCATTCATCATGATTCTTTCCATACTTATCTATCTAGGTGTGTTGTCGATTTCCGATGACGATTAAATGAACCAATGAATGAGTGAATAAACGAACGAATGAGTGATAGAATGAATGACTTTCAATATGTACCAACCATAATTGTTTCTAATTTTAATTAAATGTATATCTAAATTGAAATATGCGTATGACTTATAATATATAAAATAATTAGAATTTATTTATAATTTGAAAGAAAACTCAACGCGTCAGATACCTACTATGTAAATATATATTTGTCTTCGTTGCTAAAACGGGACAGATCGATTTTCAAATAGCTACAATAATTGTAACATTTTTGTACGGATAATATAAGAAATAATTATAAGAAATCTATCTGTTATCATTGTTATAAGTAAAATATCTATCTCAACATCATACACTCGTTTATTTTTCTGCTTTTGGGCACAGGTCTGTCCTCGTAAGTAAGGCCATAGTTTGCCACGCAGACAATGGCAGTCTCGTGGACAGACTTCATACGAAACTATGAAAAACTAGTGCAGATTTTATT
>DWDU01001628.1:0-14232 GCA_018245575.1 Jemadia suekentonmiller
TGTGGGTATCTTATTGTAAATTTGTGCTCCTTCAAAAGTAATCATGGTTTTGCCGTAATTTGTTCGCGACTTGGGTAAAACAATAAAGCTACCGCGACGAGTGTTACGATCAGAGACTTCCTTGTGTTTGGTGATCGTTATGTTAGTGTGGATGTTATTTTTAAATGTTTAAGTGTTATGAAAATGTAAATAAAGATTTGATATAAATGTACAATAAATATTCACACAGCAATATAATTATGTTCACAACTGCGGAATAAAACTTCATTCTCGTTCACGGCAAAACATTATTCACAGCTTGTGGAAATAAATTTTATTTTGCGTTGCGTTGCGTCACAAGAATACGATTACAATGCGCTGTTTTTATGAAATAACAATGTACATATTACAGAACAGGTATGAAAACCCTGTGGAAATTAACGCAAGTTAGTATAGTTGAAGATAAAACCCAAAGTAGTCGAAAAGTAACATCAAATCTAAGAAAATAGCGCAACGCTTCAGCGCCCTCTAGCGGCATAATATCCTAATACATTTAATTCTCTACCCGCGCGTAGCTTCAATTGAAGTTACCAACTACGGGAATGTTGAAAGTTGAGCTATTTACCATAATTGCTCGGTCCCCGGAGCGCCTCACCTCAATCATTTGCATTTCTAATCAAGAACTAATACAATAGATGCTTAATGTTCTTACATTTGCGAGTGTAATTGATAGGGAATTATGTAAATTTTGACTTACCAGTTTTTAATGAAATATACAAATTTAAAATTAACAAAAATATACGAGAATTATCTATGTGGCATATTGTCGAGAATATACTATTGCAGCATCTCTATACACCACAAAACAATAGTATTTACATGGTGTGCTATTTATTTAAGAAAGTTAAAAGTAATATTACTAAGAGTAACCATAATTACCTATAAATTAAAACACCATACGTACTTAAAAACTCATTTAAAGGTAATAAATTAAAACACAATACGTACTTAAAAACTGAACATCACCGAGAAGAAAAAATAGAGTTCAACGTAGAGTACTTTTCCATCAATGAACATCCAAAAGGTTACTGAAATAAAGCCGAAGAAAAAACTATGGAATTAAGCTGTTTGATTGTCAAAACAAAACAAAAATAAAAAGTTTAGGCGAAACAGGTTGAGGCGCGTCGGTTACCACTGTTCGGACCGTTGATTGATCGATGTTCCGTCGCCGCCCAAATAATTTCCAACCGCCATAGAAAAATGACGTAACACCAAATTTATTATTTTTCTATGTTTGCTACAAACAAGGATACATTATAGCAATATTTCATCGTCATCGTCAGCTTATTCCCTCCCACTGCTGACACAGGCCTCTCCAATAGCATGTCACTGAGCTCGATTTTCCGCTCTTCGCATCCAACCGCTACCAGTCACATTGTGTATATCCACCTAGTCGGAAGGCGTCCTACGCTATGTTAAGATTTAGAGGAGTATATATCCAGCAGTGAACCGTAACAGGCTGATGATGATGAAGTTATATATCTAATATATTGCGAGATCTGCAAATACCGCAATCTGATCCTAAAGTAAGCAGGCGGAACCTATGCTTTAGGCACTAGACAGCTATTAAACTATATATTGTCTATAGATAGGTATCGACGTAATATTGCATTTAGATACAGTTTAAATATTAGTGCTTGTCCTACAAATATTTGTCTTACTTGATCCAAACTCATAACCAGAGTTTGTCAGGGCTTTGAAGTCAAGGCCACTTTGTTATCCAATCAGCTAACGAACTAGACTATTATTCGTTAAATAAGTTATATAATTATCTTTATTAACCTAAGCAAGAGCATTTCGTCTAGATACATAACATTTTATGTGTCTAACCAGGCTACATGACAACTACTGGTAAAAATAAAAATCTTTATTTAGTAAAATTATCGCGAGGGCCACTGAATGAAATAAATGTGGTTCTCACCTATCTAAAAATCTATGTAAATTGAACAATATAGTATACCCATAATCATCGTCATCAGCCTATTGCAGTCCACTACTGGCCATAGCCTGCCCTGAGGGATTATGCCCACAATCCCCATGCTAGACATGCGGATTGGAGCCCGAAGAACATAGCCTCCCGTATCACCTGCGCTGCTGTCTTACAATAAGTGTTTATACGTCGAAAAATAAAAAAAAAATGTTTTTAATAAATTACGATAAATATAATTTTTGTGTTTATGTCACTTTCCTTTTCACCGTCGTGCGTCGTTCTTTCGCTGTGTTTCCGGGAACAATACCGTTGTTCCAATGTTTTTTGCGCTTCCGCCGTTCCTACGTATGTTATTGGTTTTTATTTTTTATTCCCTGAATTTTCAGATGGAATACCGTGTTTTTGGAATTGGACGCACGCAGATACAGCGTATCTGCGTGCGTCCAATTGGTCATTGGGGTCATGGAAAGCGTTCAAATGCTCATGCTCACGAATAAAGCAAATATTCATATAGAGATATAGCCAATATTACTTTATTCTTAAGAATACAGCAAACCTGGTACCAAATAAGACTGTAACACTATTGCTATCAGTAAGTCCAGTAAATGATAGTTGTTAGAAAATTTAGTTAATAGTAATTTTTAATAGGACTTTAGAACTGAAAATTTGCATTGGTCTAAATAATTTAATTTCGCGTAGTTACGATAACTGTTGGAATCCATCCAAATTAGAATTTATCCATAGATGTGTCATATGCCAGTCGTTTGAGTAACATTTGATGATACAAATAGGCGAAGCTTTGATAAATCTCACAACGAGCCGAATGCATATGCTACCATAAAATTCATAATTTTTTCCAGCCATTAAGAGTTATTATAGGCTTTTTACAGGAGGAGGAGATTATAGAGTTAAGTTGTACTAATCGTGTTGGATAAGTCCAGAAGTGAAAATATAAAATGCTTTGATAATGACAGTGATGCTGATGATTTTCCTGACGAAATGTTAACATTTCTTAAATTAAGGAAATATCTATGAACTAAGACAGGCTTATATTTATATATTTTAGCAGTAATACAAGTCACAAAATGGACAGTCTTCTTAGAAACCACCCTAAGTTTTCCAGAAGCTTATAATTTCTCGGGAGGTTTAACGTTCTGCCTACATTTTATTCATTTATTTTATTTTTATTTTAATGGTTCACAAAACTGGACTTAACACTAACGAATAACTAATTATAAACATGTAATTATGTAACATATAATAATGTAACAAATGGTAATTATGTGTAAAGTCCTTCGTAATGTGAACACTTCATGCGTTAAAAAATTGAATTATTTACACTACTTAACTAAATATACAAATGATGTAATAAAAAAAGAATATAGGTCTGATAATTAAATAATATGATATGATCTAAGATGATGCTTACTGGATAAAGTTGATGTATTAAATATATCTATATTTTTCCAAATTTTATTGTAAGATGAACATATACGAATGAGTGGAGAATTTTGTGCATAGTTTGTGTACCATGTAGGTATTTTGAATGTAATTCTGTATTTACATAACGGAAATGCAAAAGAGTCTACTTATAAAAGACAAAGTCGTTAAGTTTCTGCATGTCTTCTGATTTGAAATTGATTTCCCAACTGGTAGCATATTAGAATTAAATGTAGAATAAACGATTTACAGACTTTTCAAATTAAACCGAATTGCTTTTGATTTATTTCGACTCCGTCCTAAGTATCTCTTGTACTTCTTCAAGTGATCCTATCGTCCTATCAATGACGCCTGAGATTTATTTGACTTTTATCCTGCTACTCTTTTAATTCAATCTCGGGCTAAGAGTGGCCATTACTCACAATTAGACACCCTCTCCCATACATCTCTCGGACCACATGCGTGTCCGGGAAATTGCTTGTAAATTGCGCCCGGTTAACTTTATAAATCTATTTAAGTGGACTTTTTTTTGTTGAGACACTTCAAATAGAACGCCATTTAGCCTGTTAGAAAGCCCTTTATTTATGTAAAAATCACTTGCTGTGAAGAAAACCTGCAAGCCCTATGGTGCCCCATTAAAACAGACATATAGGAGCCCTACGGAATCTGTCAACAGGATACTCATGTTCATTATAGCAGCGATTAAAAGTTTGTAATATTAATGACAATAATTATGATATTGATGATAATGATGATGGTGATAATGATGATGATAGTGATGGTGACAATGATGATGATCATGATCGTACATGCTACATGATCAACATATAAATGTCAAGAGAATACAGTTTCATATACATTTTATTGCGCATATACCACCCAATACATCCAAGATTTTAAACTCAACGATATTTTAAGATTACCAAGTGGAACATTTGTCACAAACAAAACCAATAGTCAAAGTAGTTCTAACAGGATAAAACTCAAAGAATATTTGCTTTCGTGTCCTACTTTTTTATAACTTGCACCTGTAAAGTTTCTACCTCTAACACTCAACAATTTATCTTCGGTACATAAATCTCTCTCGTAACCTAATAAAGCTTAAAGTTTAAGCTTATTAAAGCTTGAAAAGATTACCGTCAGCTGGCCGCAAACAACTATTTCTACACAAATTGAATCGAAAATGTGAGGATCAGTCGGGACGTAACCGCAAATTGTGAATGCGGAATTTGAATGGACTTGGAGTGTTTGAAGTGGGCTTTAGTTATTAAATATAACAGATTTACACAATTTCGTTACAATGACAATCTTATTGTCTGCACTTCATTACAGTTTACGATAGACGAAACGCATTATCATTTTTTTTATTTTTGAAACAATTCCAAATTCAACCATCTGACTCCAAACAAGACGATCTATAAGTGTGTCTTGAAATTTTAAATATGAAATGGAAGATATTTGACTAATTAAAGTTCGTTTTTTGTGTAGAAATAATTGAGTTTTATTTCTGTGATATGGTAACCAGTTGGATTGTTAACTTTAATCTACCTATAAATTTCTTGTGTAGACATGGAACGCATTTGTTCTTGTCAAATAAATACTTAATAAAAATTTGGTGACAAAATGTATGTGCGAATTCATGTAACAGAGTAGTTATTTTTATTTCCACCAATACTTTATATTTATTTGATATAGTTCCATAATATGATATAATTAACAATAATTAATAATGGCTATAGCCTCACCACCTATTCCATAGTGGGACGTAAACGTAACTGGTGAAACGTGGGAGTGTTCTACAGTCCTCTGCCTACCTCTTCGGGGATTATAGACGTGACGTTACGTTTTAACATATTATAAATAACAATTAATACATGATCAATAACAACTAACATAATCATTCGTGATTTTCCAAAAGCCTCACAGCCATTAATATTTGTAAGCCCCGAACAGAAACCAAGTAGCAACCACGAATTTAACAACGTTTTATTTAAAATATTTATTATTTACACTTCATGCAAGTAATCCGTTAGACAATTACATCGATATGACAACTTAATATTTATTTGTCCACCTTCTAATTGCGTTTATTTTCACAATAATAAATAACGTCTTGTGTTTCCACGTAAGAGCTTTGGCTCTGACAAAGTGTATCATATGTAATATGTTAGGTTATATATACAGTGGTCCACTGTAAGACGTTCTCTGTGATAAACACTGACATTAACTGGAACCAAATTAATCAATTACGCCTTACATTACAATAATGATCTTCGAAACGTATCATTTGTATTAACCTTATCAAATGTTTTAACATTAGTTCTGTTGTACTGTTGCTAATTACCTATGTAATATCATCTCGAGTTATTTGAGCATTTTATTTAGTATGTTACGTTTTTTAGGATTCGGGTATAGGCTGTCAACACACATTCGATTTTCTTGGTAATACATATTTGTAGTCAATAGTCACTATTATACTGATTGTTACATTTTTTGTAATAATATGTACCAAATTGGTAGTTTTATAAGCACCGAATATACTACTTTAACTTTCTATTATTTAAAAAACCAGACATTACATTAAACACCCCTATTCTACAGTATATTTACCATTACAATGCTCATATTTGCTGGTTACAACATATTTTTAGTATTCTTAAACATTGTATTGGAGTGACGATAGCTTTGATGTGATCGAAAAGCAAACATTTCAAAATTAAATCAAATGTTTTATAGCGAAACACGAATACGCCGAAATCTGTAAAAAACGCATTTATATTAGCAACACCTCTGAGGGAACCGAATAAACAAGCTTTATTCGTAACCGTTTACACAATAAATGTGCACTACTTTGCTAATGGTATCCTACAAAAACAATCTGACTTTTTGTAATGTTATTCAATGTGGATTATCGATAAAACATAACACAGCTGGTACTTTTAAAAATAACGGACTAAAACTGTTGGATGTTGGGAAAATATCCGCAAATCGCTGAAAAAATTGTGAGCGCATTTATTGAGCGCAACTGTCACAGTCGGAGCAGAAGCGTAATGAAGACGTGTAGTCAAGCGTGCGGGAACGCTTGGCATTTTCAATAAGACACCGGAACTACTAAATTAAATTTCCGTTGTTGTACTGGAATTCGATGCATGGACCGGACTACTAAATATTGTTTTACAATACGTCTAATAATCATGATGTCGATTCTTATATTAAAGAAATAAATTTTACTGAAGCAGAATTTCTGTAAATCGAGGGGACATGAATGGGATTCCAATACCTAAAACTTCATGTAGCTTCACGCAAAAATTTGTCGGTTATGATACGACGTGATGTGATGAATATAATGAAAATCTATAACATTTCTTCGTTTATAGTACGGTTATGGAAAACTGGAACGAACTTTAGCTGACAAAACATGTTTCTATAGAAAGACGCAGTTTTTGTACAATTACGAAAATTTCCTTTAGTGTACACTAATCCGTTTTAATAAGTACCTATAATCATTAAGATCAAAATGGAAATGCTTAAAACTTAAATCCTGAAAGTTACGAATTGTTACATGTTCAAGTTGTGTCACAGCGACACGAACATAACACAAAAACAGTTAAAAACTACTGTACAATGAAGTACAAAAACTGTAAAACAACAAAACACAAACACCACGGCCCGACGCGACGTGGCCGCGGCCGTAGTGAAATTGGAAAATCTCAAAAACGAACAACGCGCCAAGGAACTCGGGCTGTCGTAAAAACGTGAAATTAAAACGCGGAACCCACACAACTGTTACAGTTCGAATAACAAGTTTTTGTTATATTTGTTTTGTTTCTATAACGTACCTACTGAGACATCTAGGTGCCCCGGCGGGCCATGAGCAGCATAGTCGGTGCGAAACGCTGTTCTCTACGATCCCAAACCCGCATGCCCAGCATAGGGAATATAGGCATAACCCCTGATGGGCTGATTATGATGAGATGCTCCTCTCTAATTAAACAGGGCGCTATAACAATACCATCCAACTAACCATCAGCCTTTGGAGGTCCACTGCTGGACATAGCCCTAATCGACACCATTTCTCTTGGTTCTAGGCCTTCCAAATCCATCAGCACTCCTTCGTTTTAGCCCGTCTCACAGTCCCAAGAACGCGTACTACTCGTATTTCGTTTTTCTAACTTGAGATTCCTATCGATCGATCGACTATTTACCTATCCTATTTTTTTTCTTCCACTCTTTTATCGTTCCACTGTTAGAACATGGGTTTCCTCTCAGAAGACGTCCATAGTGGGACGTAAACGTAACTGATGAAAAGTGGGAGGATACTGCGCTCCTCTGCCTACCTCCTCGACAATTACAGACGTGATTATACTTTATTTTCACTAATGCACACACTGTGCTACTATCGAGTACTTAAAGATAGAAATTTTTAATTGGGTTTTTTTTTATATCCACGACTAAATGAAAATAGGAAGTCTAACACGTTTTAGAAGCGACGCAATCACGCTCAATCGAGTTTAAATATCACATTAGAACAGAGAAATATGTAGAATAGATTTTAGTCAATTATATGTAACTCCCTCTATATAATGATTTGCATCAAGGTTACAAAAAACGATCTACCACACTAAAGAATACCACGTGCGTGTATGAAGAGAGTGATGAATGTAAAGGGAAAACATCAATTCCGCAAGAATATTAGTCATAGTACCATACAATATAATATCGTAATATAGTCAGCGGAATTGCATTGTAATTGCGGGTAACAAGCTATTATTCTGATATCTGATGTTTAAAATTACCTCTTCGCCGATTTACCAAATTATCAATGTTTCAGTCATACAATTTATCCCGTTACTCTGTCTTTACATTACAAAGAAAAGTTAAGACACAAAAATGTAAAACTTTTATCTATAACAAAATCAAGTCAACTCCACGTTATCTTTCAGAGTTACATAGTTTATTTGCTATCTACTCCTATATAAATGGAAACAAAAATTAGAACATAATTTATTACAAATTTGGCTAACGTAGCCTACTACTACTGCTACTTTAAAATAGGAGAATATGTAATTATGTAAAACGACGTAATTGACATTAATATTAGGTACATCATCAAGCCAGGGTAGACATTACGGGGTAGGTAAGGAGCACCAGTTACCAAATATCTGTATCCTTAACCTGAGGTGCTTAATTTACATTCATCAATCTCTCGTACAATCATGATATTAGACAATTGGATGATCGAAATTATAAGAAATCTGTTGTAAATAAATTATTAAGGAACAGCTCTATAATTCAAAATTTAAATTGACCTTACTGGCTTTACTGTTGTACTAAAGAATTTATATTGAAATTCTTAATAATGAATTTTGCGCGTTCTCTGCCGCCACAGTACTGCAGTGAGGTTCTTATCAAACCTCACCGGGACCGTTCTACCGTCTGTTTCAAAACAGGCAATTCCTATTATACATTAATACTAGCTGTGCTCGCGACTTCGTTCGCGTGGGAGTCGATATTACTTGATATTACTATGTATTGAATCCTGATCCTGTTGGAATTCTCAGACAAAAAGCAGCCTATATGTGGCCATATAATATCCTCTATAAGTATACCAGTGAAAGTCCCATTTAAGTACATTCAGCCCTTCCAGAGAACGACATACAGACCCACAAAAATTTTTTGAAGAATTTATTCGTGTTTTAATATCGTATAAATAACTGTAAGCACTTCAGATAACAGTTATTTTGAAATGCCAGACAGACACTTCAATTTCATTTATATGTATTGAACATTAGCTACATGCTCTGGCCGCCTGTGGGCAGCAGCGTAGGCGGTGCGAGAGATGTGCTCTGTGACCCCCAACCCGCACGCCCAGCGTGGGGATTGTGGGCGTGACCTCTCAGAGGCCTATAACCACCAGTGGACGGCAATAGGCTAACGGTGAAGATTATGATGACTATTGAGTAGTAATTATCGTACAGCTTTATCTAATGTACACATAATTACAGGTGATGTTACGTTTTAAAATAGCTATGTATATGGATATATAAATTCTATATAATCATACTGATATAATCTACGCACACATTTTGTTTAAATCACCGTCATTGTCAACAACAACCATCTTACATCACTCTGGTCTCTTCGCGCGTCCTCTTAGAATGAGAAAGTATCAGATGATAATTCCTATTTTATTAGAATGAAAACACTCCATTGCACTTGTGTCCTGCGCCGAAGTAGGCTAAAGATCAGCTCCACTGGCTTCGTTTTATTCAGCGCCCGACGACACTACGTGCTCGATAACTCTTCTTGCAGTTAACGCATTTTTAATGGCCGATATATGCATATTTATTGCCCGCGGGTTGTATTTAAAAAGTGCAAAGTTTTCGATTCAACAATTCCGAGGTAATGTTACGTACTGATTAATTATTATGAGAATTTTATGCTGTATTTTATTAAAGTATGTAAAATAGTTTCTATATAGATATCTTCACTAGCTGAAAGTTAACTTGACGATCTTAAGCTCCAAACACCACAATGAGAAAAACCAATTAATGGCCGGCTCTATAGAGATTGAGATATAAAAGAGTAATTTTTCGATATATTTACATTTTTTACTATACACCGGGCACATATCCAAATCCGAGCCACTACTAGAAAATCTGAATTACAAAATTTTGTAGTGCCGGACAGATTGTTCACATATTTATACCAATTTATTAAATAATTTTCGAATAATTATTAAGAATATCAATAAATGTGAAATTGGTCACAGTTCAAATTTATATAAATAACGAGTATAAAAATTAAAATAGTTATACATGTAATATGGTGTTTTAATTAAATTAAAATAAAATTGAAATATCCATTGTCTACGTTCATAGCGAACGTCGAACACATACAACACTACAAGTATATCATAGAAAACAGGAGCACAGAGCACAGGTTTATAAAGCTATGCATTCGGACGTGGGAACCTCAGTGAGGTTGAAATTTAAAAATGGTTATATCATCTTTCACATTTCGACCATTTCTCAATCACTAGACATTAATATACCACAATAATTGCTTGCTGCCAGATAGACCTGTATGAAGGTATTCCAAGATTTAAGTATCAATATAACATAACAACGTAACATTACGCCTATCGGTTAGGCAGAGGAGTGTAGTGCAATCCCAGGTTTCATTAGTTATGTTTACGTCCCATCACGGAATAGGTAGAGAGCCTATTCCCATAAATCCGGCACAAATTCGTACTTCGAGCTATCCCTAGGAATTTCAACTAGAAATTCTGAGTTAAAAAATCCAACTTCATTCATCAATCCAAGTTCGATTCCCGGATCGGGTACTAACACGACCCGGGACTCGAACCCAAGGCATCTCGATCAGCAGTCTAGCTAGCAGCTACTCAAAGTACGAGGCAATCATTACACATTTTATCAGAAACTGTCAGCCTAACCCATTAGGTTCAACTTTTAAACATTAGCGGGCTTTGCTAAAATTTCGAATAGTTCATTTGTATTAGGTACTAATAAAATATAATAAATAATTCGCTATTAATAAATGAGGCAAACATGTCTGACTCAGAAGGAGTTAATTATTACGGGCGAGAGTTCGGAGTTTGCCAAATTAATGGATTATGAAGTAGGCACTTACTCTGGCTGCGAGGAAATACTTTTATCGGTTTATTAAGGACCAGAAGAGAAATTTTGTACCAATGGGCCAGTTAAAACAGTTAAATATAATATATGCCATAAGTTCTGAGAGGACGTCCACCAGACGAGGGTGTCGAGATGAGGGCTAATAAAGAATCTAATATCGATTTTTTAAATACTAGTGTCATCATGTATCTATTAGGTCTTTTAAATAGAAAGATTGAAATCTAAAAAATTTACCGCAAAATTAGCGCGGACGCGAAAGTGACAGCTAAACACGGATTAATAACCACTTAAATTGTATAACTATAGATAACATCTAGTTTGCTTTGCCACCAAGGGTTAGGCAGAGAAGTGTAGTACAGTCTCACGTTTCACCAGTCACGTGCCACTATGGAACCTGTTGTCATATACAGGGCACAAATTCAGAATCTGCTAGGCATTTGAAGTTAGAATAGCACAATAATAATTTGTGTTATACTATAAAGGAATAAATATATGTATGTATATATTATAACAGTAAAGAGTCGTACTTGAAATAACGAAAGCCCCAACCAGCTGACCGCTGCTCGTTGCCAGAACACAATAACGGTGTCCATCCCGCATGTTGCCTTCCTATTCTTGTAAGTACAGGGTTGGGACGTATAAAGAAAACTAAGACCTCGTTCATATTAAGTTCTTCTTGTTACATTATAACATTACATTTTAACATTTGTTATAGAATTGCCTCGTTGGATGTGTTGCTTGCAAGCGCGACTGCCGATTGAGAGGTCCTGGGTTCGTTTCCGATTTCAGGTGTTGTTGGATTTTTCAAAATTGACATTTTTAATAGTGGATTTGAATCTGGATTTTGTGCCCGGTATATAACAACAGGCTGGTTAAATGTGGGAGTGAACTACACTCTCCTGCTTACCTCTTCGGGGATTATAGGCGTGATGTTACGTCACGTTATAGAAATGTGTGTCTACGTGATCTTAGGAAAACTAGCATAGGACGCACTCCTACTAGGTGGTCTGACGACCTGAGGAACACAGCAGGGTATTTCTGGATTCGGAATGCCCAAGTACCGAGGGGTGCTGCGCCGATTAGGAAAGGCCTATTCACAATAGTGGACCTGCATAGGCTGATAGATGATAGATACGTGATGTGTCTATCATATTTGTTTATTTTCCATGTGGTGTATGTGACTATAACTAAAAGAAATATTTTATTTGCACTCAAAACTCAATACTTGTGTTTGTATATACAACCGATTAAATTAAAAGTTATATTTATATGATAAATATATCACGCCATATAGCACGCGATGGGACATTCACAACGAACAGTTTTCTGGTCTACAATATGCGGAGAAGATGTAAACGATGTTGTCCTTCAAAGTGGCCGTGTAAATGTGTGAACGTGCCCTAAGTATGAGACTCGAAGGTCAGTCTTCGTCTTCACATCTGCCGGATAATGTCCACCAACCTATAAAATGCAATACTGCAAAATGAACCGATACTACTTACAATTTTGAACCTTATCAAGTTGTGTTAAAGAACAAAGTGCAGTGTGTTGGGTTATCGTAAATGTATGTACTTCAAGGACACGCCTCAATAAGATAAGAAAGAGATAAGCGATGAAAATATTTAGCTAATAAAAAACAATAATGGTTATAAAATTTTATTTATGAATTTATTTTATGTTCCGTATACTACAAAATATATGTAGGTACATGTATGAAATATAAGAAGCATTGTTGTTCTTACTATTCATATTAACTAATACCATGGACACATTTCCCAAAAATTTGATGGTATTATTAATGTCAATATTTACTACATTACATATCCTAACCCCGGCCAGTGTAAAATCTGTGGATTAGCACTCAGCCACCGCGGCAGACTACACTCTAAGCCCTTATCATTTCGAGAGGAGAGTCATTTCTGACAGTGGAAAGATAAAAATGTTTGCTCAACAACAATAGCAATATCATCATCATCAATCAGCCTGTCTAATTCCACTGCTGAATAAAGGCATCCCTTGAGGGTTTTTGATCATAATCCCCACGCTGGGCATGCATATCATTCCCGTACAGCACAGCCCAGCTGTGTCTAACAATAACATAAGCAACAGTAACCATCCAATTCCAGTCGCTCTCGCTAATCGCTTGTTATGAAACAACCAAGTTAAATTCCGGACGAAAGCGCAAGATACAAAATGACTTTCCAACGTTGAATAGGTTGTAGCTTGCAATGAGTGAAGTACGAACTGTGCTCTAGTTTTATTGGTAGTTAAAACTAAACAAGGTCCGTCTGCCCCAGAATGTGGATGACCACTTGGGAGGATTCCCGTGGAAACTCAATGTTGTGTTGTGATGAAATTACTCTCTATTTTATCATTAAATAGGTTTATTTTCTATAGGCATACGAATGTATTTTCAAATGGTAAAAGATGACATATTTAACGTAAAAAAAACGTAACATCACGCCTATAATCACCAAAGAGGTAGGCAGAGGAATGTAGAACATATTTCTTAATGTTAATGTGTTACTGGCTAGTAACACATAAAAAAAATCGTTTGTTACACTATGTATCCCCCTCGCGTCGTAATGCTCATTGTTTCGTCTTCACCACTCCAAGAATCGCGTTCTCTTTTTTGGTATTGCACCACCGCTTGTGGGTTTCGGCTGTGTATCGCCTCGATAATACGTATACAGATCGCTCAATGCAGTGCCATCACTATATATATCTGAACCGATAATCAGTTGTTAAAACGATTTCCGTTTCGCTCCAACGCGCGTGCCTGTGACGTTTGTACCAGAAACGATAATTTGGTGTTTAAAAGTAGCATTGCGTTTATGACAAACCTTGGACAACACTTGAGCAGCTAATACTTAGTTACTGAAAAAAAAAATTGTGACTTATTTATGTACGCAGTAATAAAAATGGATATGAATAGTTGTTCAAGAGCACTATACATTCTATATTGAAATACGTTCAGATAGGCCACTGGTGGAAAATGTACTGGATAAGCCCAAACTAGTGCGTACGGTTGCGAAAAATCAGTACGATTTTGTAAATATATAAAAAGTCTAATTATGATACATGTCACATATGATATATATCACACCAGCAAAGCCCGCAGAGGCAGACAGAGGAGTGGAGTACAGTCCCACATTTCACCAATTA
>DWDU01001629.1:0-14232 GCA_018245575.1 Jemadia suekentonmiller
TTAACGAGGCATGTCATTTATCGAGCGCGGATTACAACTCTCTGCCGTAAATGACTAAATTTAAGTCTCATTTTTCATTTCGCACACGTTCCCAATGCGACACGCAATATTCAATTGCATTTATTTTAGATAATAGTGCCGAACAGCAATGGATTACGATTAAAAATTTCATAAATTAAACGTAATTTTTGCTGCAGGAGAACTGTGTTATTGGTACCATTAAATTTCATAATAGGTAGTATATTGGTATGTGACAGACATTGTACTCACAGTTTGGGTTTAATTTGATATTTTATATATAAATTAAATATGCATCATTGCAATTTACATGTAAAGTCTTAAAATAAAGTAATATTAGTGAAATAAAGTTTATATATAAATTCTAATAAAGTATATTATAATTTATGTATTTATTTCTGTCTACCCCTTAAGGGATTTGGCGTGATAATATATATGTACGTACGTACATATTTATAATTTAATGCAAATATTAAAAAAATATAAGTGTAATATTTAGTACAGAAGAAGGCTATGTCTGTAGTGTAGTACTATTTTAACTGTTGTCACCTAAGTTGCGTGCGTGTAAACATGACAATGACACATACGTGTAAAATAACGTGACAGTTTGAAGTTTCTTTTTATTAACAAACTCATAATGAGCAATACGTTTTCTAAGTATAATGCTGTAAAATGTAAATTATTACATACATGTCATTTACAGCTTTTTAATGGCCAATAATAATTCAAACTGCAGTAGGTAGGTACACCGTAAAATATTGTATGCAGTACCCACATTAATTCCAAGCTGGTTCATTTACTTCTCATTATACGCAAAATTTTACAATTTTAGTATCTAGTAATAAAGATTTCTCCTTGTATTTTTAGTATATATTACGCATAAACTTAATAGATAACCGATTTTTTTACGGTTCTATGATTGTGTTCATTACGAAGTGAATCCGACACAGTGTATGATAATAAAGTAGACAATGTCTTTTGCGTATCGTTGCAATTGTCGTGGCCCTGTACTCTATTAATATCACATAAATTGTACCTTGTAAATCGCTGGGTCAAGTACCTGTAATGATCGTACCGCGCGGCCCCGCCCGGCAACGGAAGAACCTAAGAATACCTTTGCATATCCAACGCGAAGATATTTCAGGAATATTGCTCGCTAAATTGCATTCTCCGCGCTATTTATATTATAATTTCAGTTGTCGGAAACATAAAGGGATGAAATAGACGAGATTCGTTTAGCACGGCTCGACTTGAATCAATGCTAAGGTGTTGAGAATGGGAAATGTCGCTCGGTTACTGTTGGTAAGCATTCGATTGAACTCACTAAAAATATGAAATGTCAGGTGCTAAATGTTGTTGTTAAAAAAAATTATATTAACACTTAAGTTGCGACTGCTTGTGAACTAACTAATTGTGATATTTCGTGGAAACTTATAAATAATCTGCTTTCTCCCATTACTTGCTAAAAAAGTTCTGTTATCTCAATCCATTTTCGAAGCTTGTATTCCAATGTGTATTAGATAACTTTCCTATTACTTATTCGGTTACAGTTAGTGCAAACCCGGTTACGTATATATATTAATTAATAATTCAGGTGCATTTTTATTTTGGGCACTGAATATATAATAAGACGCTGGGCCTATAGGAGTCGAAGGTTTAGCCGTCTCCTGTCCGTATAGTCCTCCATTATAAGCATTACATGGAGTATGGGCAGCTTCTGCTGATCCAGTGTTTTAAGAAGGTACTAATCACCACCACCACAAGCTCTTGGTCCAAGTTAATGAGAAATAAGATCTACGCACATATCTAGACACCGAGCTACTACTACAAAATCTAAATTAGAAAATTCATTGTACCCAATACGGGATTTCAAACCAGGACCTCTCGATCGGCGGTCGCGCTTGCAAACGATACGACCAACGAGGAACTATGATTGGACATACTGTTACATTCGAGTTGTTATCCTGTGTCCTGTAAATCCTGAAGATCCGTGCAACCGCGTTCACATCGCCGTGCGGTTGTTCGAAGCTCACAGTGCGTGCTCTTCGGCGGGATCCTGTGGCCGGCTGGTGCCGGTGTCGATGCCGGTGTCGATGCCGGTGTCGATGCCGGTGTCGATGCCGGTGTCGACGCCGGTGTCGGTCGGATCGTGAAAGTGGGTGAGTGGAGGGCGCGGGCGGCGCGCGACGCAGGTGCCGCCGAGGCCTTGCCGCGAGCGCGCGCGCGGTATGCGGTCGCACCGGTTCTTCTACCAACGTGGATTTTTTTACACACCACACATCACATTGTTGTCATGTTTTGCTATGATGCAAAAAATTTCAATTTAATACGTCAAACGAATGTATGTGCTACTTTGAACCGTTATATTTGATTTAATCGCGAGTTGGAATTATATTCAAATGCTATTACACTAATTAATTACAAATCTCTTGACGTAATTATGCATACGGACGTATAAAAATAAATTAATCGATTTAAGAAATTTTTCAATGTAAGAGTCATCGCCGCTGCTGGTGGAGTCGTTTTAATGGTCTATTACCATTACATTAAGATTATTTTAGTAAATATGTGATTGCTATTCTGCATGTATAATTTTATTATAAATGTCAGATAGGAAAAAAACACTCCCTCTTTAGAAGAAAAATATAATCAGCTGCGGGATCGGGCGCGAAGTTGTTTAAATGATTAAATATTTCTAGCAGCCGTGAAGATAATTAGGTCCATAAATTCAGCACAGTAACTGACTGCAATGCAATAAATTCTGCTCAGTGTTAATTACATTGTTACGATGACGCACCTCTCGGAGGGATGAGCTTTGTGTGACGCGCAAAAAAATGTACGGTGCGAGCCTAACACAACTCGCGATAAATTACGTAGGCACCACACCGCACGTCGCATGGCACTTGGTACGTAGAAAGCGTGACGCGGTACTATGTACAATCGACACTAAATAATTTATTCCAATACAGTAATAAGTACACTATTTTACGCATCGCAAGTAGATATATTTATTCTCTAAAATGACTACTTTTAGATATGCTTCGGTGACATACGTATGTCACGACATTCTAATGTTTATATTTTGGTGATGTGGAAAATTTTTAAACAGAGTAATGCTTGAGGATTTCAAGCTATGTAAAACCATCCAGCCCAATGAAAAGGATAACCAATGGAACGGTACAGCTTTTTCATACATAAACGATAAGTGTGCCATTTGTAATGGTGTTCATTCCGAAACATTTATATTTTTAATATTCAGATGGAATTCGACTCATTTTTTATTCTTCTAATGGCGTTAAGGTCTTGGGGATTTTAGCGCATGGTCAAGTTGGAAGTTTGCCGGTAAAGATGATTACGAAAAAATATAGTCCCTTAATATATCCACTATTCTCCAATTTTACAGCCGATCGTTAGTAGGTACGTCACCAATCAAGTGTTATTAGTTGTCCGACGTGCTCGACTACTTCTATGTATTACTGTTGAAATGTGATAATCTTATATCAAAAGCGTAGTTTTTGATATTCAACCATAAAAAACTGAAATATCCACGTGTTATAATAGGCAACAAAATAGTGAAGCAGTTACGAAATTAGCTATGAATTGATAACTCATTTTTTAAAATGAATAAATAAATGAATAGAAATAACATTATTTTCTACTAACGTCACTGTTGTATCACTTATGTCTGCTTACCGAATCTACATTTCAGGCCCGATAGATATACAATTTTTGGAAGGCTTATTGTTGCTGTGGAAATTCCGTAACATTGCCGAAGGGTCTCGTGTGTTCTCTGTTGTATGGAGAGAGTTATAAATGTGGATATTGTTAGTTAATATGTGACGTTGGTTAATAAATGTTAGTGAGTGAGCACGCGGCCTAAAGAGCAAAGGCGCCAAGCCGCCGGCAGGCAGCGTCGCGACCCACACGCGGCCTTGCGCTGTCGCCACTCCGGGATCATTTACTCGCCTAGATACAATTACAACCAGTACCAACTTTAATCCTGATTTAATCGAATATTTATCGCATACAGCGCAATTTCTAGTTGCATCACGTACGAGCTTCGGGCTATCACATGTCGCTTTACATTGCGTACAGGTAACAAGAAATTTGTGCGTTAGTTACGAGATTGTATCCGTCAGAATTTAATTCTGCCTGCTTTGTATGTAAATAATTTATAGGCACATTTTCTTAAGTTAGAAGCGGTACAAGTCTTGTTCACTGTAACTCTTTACGCCCTCGACTACTCCATTGATAAATATTTCGACGATCAGATATACAATTAAATGTTGTAGAACGGAAACTCATCGTCAATCTTGTAATAACTACATTCTTGGTTAGGGAACACATCTCAGTTCACATGAAATCGGTTAAGAAGATCATAGTCTGCCACGTTGGGGAAATGACTGTTGGCAGATTTCACAAGTCTTACATAACATTATGAAGAACAGTAAATACTTCAAGATGATATTTTCATTCACCGTTACTGCTTGCAATATGCAATCTTAGCATACACATTTTTCTGTAGAGATGTGCGCGCCAATATTTAAACCCATGGCCCCTAAATTGGGCTGAATCATTAAGTTATCGCTGCTACATCGGAACATTGTATAGCAGACTATTCGGAATCATCGCATAGAATAATTGCAATAACTTTACCGCAGTGCTAACGTTGAATTATTTGGAGTCTCCAATACATTGTGTAGGTATATAAGTTTTCATGATTTGAGAATGACATTAAATTTTATAGTGTGTTAAAATGGCAAACAAATATTAAAGGTATCGGCATGATAACAGCTGAATATAATCCTCAAATATTCGTAGTCAGCGGCTGGGCAGAAACGGGGTCTTATCTCATTCGTATAAAATATACTAATGGGATATGATAGAGGCGTGGTCCATTTTGTCCTTACAATTTATATCGCTTGAAATGTTATTTCCACGAACCGTTGAGCAAAACACATATACATATATTATACTAAATTAAAAAAATATTGATCAACATTACTGACCCCAGTGACGACCGTCCTGAGATTGATTCCCAACTGAAGATATTTGTCACAATGATGCATCTTGGTTCCAACTATATTCCTTGTCTGGATGTTCATATATTTGTAGGTCACCTGCATTTCCATAGTTAACGGTAACACCACTATCGGAGCACCTACTATTAAGCAAGCGAATAGGAATCCTTATTTAAATTAAATATTTATTTATAATACTTAGTGGTCCAGAATTCAGCTTACCATCCGGGCGTGAAACTCTTTGCGCGAAAAATGTGCGTTTTTATTACAACGAAACATTACTTTCTGTGACGGTAAATAAAAACATCGCGAGGAAATCTGCACCTTTTGAAATACTTCATAAGGTTTTTTCTGGTGCGTGTGAAGGCCGCTAATATTTTACGAATCAACTGAGTCTTACTATGGTATTAATCCGTTTCATTCTGAAAGCACTGGTCTGCTTTCAGAATGAAACAGATTAGTAATAAGTAAAATAAAAGGGGTGCTGATAACCAGGGGTAATGATGGGGATGATTTAATGATTTCATATGTGTAGTACCATTAAGGCACTTAATATTTTCTAATTACAAAAATATATATTAATTCCACCATGCACCGCTACCAAATTGTGCCATACAGTAGTTTATCCAAGCACGATTGAATAATTCATGATACTTAAGGGAATCCCCTTACTTATCAGCATGTCAGATTAATCAGGCTAGGCCGATAAATGTTCACGGTCGTTAATGTAACATTTAACTTTGATAAGTACTTATTAATTAGAATTTCATGAAACTATTAATAAATTTAGCAGTTAATTTACTTACTTATATATCATTAAATAAATAAAAATTATAAATATTTCACCCTCTATTCGATAGTGGGACGTACATAGCTCATGAAACGTGGGAGTGTACGGCACTCTTTTGCCTACCTCTTCGGAGTTTACAGTCGTGATATTATATGACATTAATTATTATTATTAATATTTATCCACTAAAGTAACGGCTCAACTATCTTGACCAAATAGGCGAAGTACTGACTGACGGTGGAGATATGACTCTGAAACCGCATGCTTTTATAACGAGAGTCTATATATATTTGGCACTCAGTGCTCTCTGGGTAACCCATAAGGGAAATCCCTTATGGGCTCTTAAGGGTGTGATGATGTAACATTAATTATACTGTGTAAAGATCTTTATAAGACATGGGAAATAGGCGACAGAGGTATTTCAACTTGGTCCAACCAGAAACAATTACAGACTAAGTTAAAACGTTGTGTGCGTCAAGCATATTAAGCATATCGAGTATCTATATGTAAACCATAAACGTGACTAAGCAATGATTCATTGCTTAACAGGAATAAGTTCTTCCACAAACGATATTTTAAATAACGAGAAAAACAACAGTTTATTATGTACAAGAACTTTGATCAGATATAATCTACATCTAAACCCGATGCCCGGATATCAGGGTTTTGTATGAAGCTACTAATCCTGGCGCTGACAGATCGCGATATGGCGCGGTTTGTCTAGGTACAGCTAAATGCTCTTGTCCGCCGACGGCCGCCGACTCGTAAAAACTTTTCAAAGGAAGCCTACATCTAGCAGGAGATAGACAGGTTGATGGTGATGATTTTTATGATGAATTTACTATCATTATCAAGATCATCAGCCTATGGCAGTCCACCTCAATGTACTTAAAGTTTATGATAATGTATAATTGGTTGGTACTGAATGTCGATAGCCACTTGTTTACTTATTTTGTAATAATAACAGGTAAACGAATATAATTATGTATAATACGTTACTCAGCTTTATTTAATTGACTGGAAACAATAGTTTCGGAGACGATAAATGTGACGAGACCCTAATTCGTTTTCCACGAATTGAACCTACATACGTGCGCCATGCGTGCGCTATGCACGAAAAACAATTGGAGTTCGCTCGAATTAGCATATAATGTAAATAAGATGGGATAATTTAAGTGGAACGATATATCAATAACGTGAAAGGAGCTTAAAATCAAACCGTATATTCTGATAGTAGTATGCAGGCACATCGCGCCGTCCCCCAGCTGTCTGCATACCTCGCGATTACATTATGTTAATCGACTGATAAAGTACATTTTAAAATGAAATTTATGTTAACGTCCATGATTAATACGACGCAACGCGGAATATTTTGCTAGTGATGCGTTCCTTTTAAAAATTATAGTATGGGAAAAAAGATACGAATTTTAGTAAATGAAGTATATATCATCCTTTTAAATTTTCCCGCGAATTTCAAATGTTATTGCTCTTTGCTAAATGTTAAGATAAATTTAAAATTAAGATGTGAACAAACGACATCCACGCGTAGGGCAACGAGGAAATGTATGAAGTGGGAAAACGTCAAAGGTATCATAATATAACCAATTGCGCAATAGTCCAGGAAACGTCCAGGATGTTTCGTGCGCTATCAGTGGAACGGGAAGCGGCGTGACGGTCACCGAAACGTACACGATTTATACGTGGCAGTGTGAATGAACTAAATCCGAAGTATTAACATATTCGACAGACATTAAGTCAGACACTGTCGGCCGATTATTACGTCTACGTCATCTTCAGCTTCAGCCTGTCTCGGTCCACTGTTGGACATAGGCCTCTCCTGAGGGGTTGTTGTTCATAATCGTTACGCTATGTATGCTAGTTAAGGAATGCATGCAAGAGTAAGGAATTCGAAAAATGGTCCCATAAGGGACATAAAATTAGGGACATTTCAACTACGACATAGATAACTGTTTTTTTTTTCTGATATTAATTATAGATATCTAATATAATCTATGATGCTTTCGTTAATTTTTTATTAAGGACAAACGGTAACTGTATCCAATTTGTCTGCTCGTACATAATTAACATTACAATATGTAAGGATAATATGAAATGTTAGGATAATATAATATTTAACTTATTTAAGGAGTCTAACCAAAAAAACATAGCATCATGGCTGTAGTCCCAGAAGGGGTAGGCAGAGAAATGTTGTATATTCCCACATTTCACCAGTTACGATTGCATCCCACTATGTAATAGGTAGCGAGCATATTGTCTTACACTGAGCAAAAACTCGGACTCTGAGCCGTTACAGAAATTAAGAGTTAGAAAAATGCAATGGTAATCTGGCCCGGGATTTGAACCCAGGAGCTCGCGATCGACAGTCACGCTCGCAGCCAAACGACCAACGAGGCGGTCACACCGCGGATAGTAAAATACTTTTATGTAGAATTGTGGTTTTAGATGAATCGAGAACTTACTTATTCCCTCACAACCGAGGGATAAATCATAAGTATTTGAATAACCGTAATATCGTGTTCGTTCGCACGCCGGCTCTAATCTTTAAATTTTTCGCTTAATATTGTATATTCTGTTCTATTTTATGCCTTACATTATCATAAGTAATGGTCTGCCGAAAGATTAAGGTACATTTATTTTTATCTGACGTGTAATCTAAATATTAAAAATATTCCGGATATTAGAGGGATTTCTTCAAAGAAGTTTTCCCGAAATTCGGTCAATGTATTGAAAAACAATAAACATCTTTGTGTGTGGCCGACCTCGTGCGGGCAATGAGTAAAGCGCATTGAATTTAACATTAATGGGGCAGTAATATTAAATTTTCATCGGAAAGCTTATTCATCGCAGATGAAACATATGCTTATCTCATAGAAAAAAACACTCTTCACACGTAACTAAATGTGGAGCAAAAGAGCGAACTATGAAGCGTTTTTAGGTACCTATATGATTTCAAAGCACGAACTATCTGCAAAGTTGCCTATTACAGGTGAAATAGTTCTTTGGTAGAACGAGCGCTTATGGCAACTTTTACAAATGTTTCCGTACCTCAGCTGTGGGCGAAAATTTTCTAATACGAGTACGTACAAAAGCTTGATAGGCACTAAAGCTTTACTGGACACTTTTTCCGCGTTATGTTTTCGAATATTGTGATGGACGTGGCAAAATAGTCAAGAGTCATCAGTTTATTAATAACTAAGCGGTGACAGCCTGGTGATTAAAAATTTGGCACCTTACACCGGGAGTCCTGGAATCACATCCTGGCGCGCAGCTTTTTAACAAAAATGTTCTCTAAGGCGTGTTACGTTTGCCAACTTGCTTCTGGCATAGTTTTAACTATCTGATTCGAAGCGGACAGCCACTTCCAACAGTGGAACGACAAAGGTGTTGGTGACGGCGTACAACTGAACTAATTGACATTACCGTTCTGTTAGGCTTAGTTGCAGACGCATTGACACACTGCGCCATGTGGCTGCTCTATCTACTGCTTATAGTTTTCTTCTCTCCTCACACAAAATACTGTTACATCGACGAAATCGCTAGTTAGCGGTAAAACAGTTTTTTGTACAAATTACTTTTAACAACTGCTACGTTGGTGGACGGGCTGCAAGCGAGATTAATGATCGAGAGGTCTTGGGTTCGATTCCCGGATCGGCTACTTTTGGATCTTTGTACTAGATTAGATTTTCTACTAGAAATTTCTAGTAGTGGCTCGGAGTCTGGATTTATGTCCGGTGTACAGCAATAAGGTCATCCTCTATTCCATAGTGAGACTAAAACATAACTGGTGAAACGTGAGAGTGTGTTATGCTCCTCTGCCTACCTCTCCGGTATTACATTAGTGATGTTACGTATGTTTTAATTTATAAATCTTCACAATATTCGATGAGCAATAAAGGCTACAAATATATGTATGCATACTACAAAAAGCTAAAACGATATAAAATAAGGATACTAAAACTCAAATACCTAAAGAATACGTAACCAATTTTCATAAAATGCCTATTCAGTAAATTTTCAAAACACGAGTTCAATTCAGCAAGTCATTGATGATCTGGGCACTATTTTTGCAAGTAATCATGTATGTAATACACGTGAAATAAATTCGATCTCATTTTTCGTTTTTCTAATAGCCACAGATTTGATGTAAGTACATATATATTACTATAGCTGTATGAGAGAGGCATGATAGGAATTACCTACTTAGGTCATGAACGCTTGCCATACTGATGTTAGTTATGTTAATAGTATTATAAACAATGTAAGCATGACCGGGTGTTTTGGTTACTCAATAACTCCTTATGTTTTAATGTAATCTTTATGTTCAGTACGCGCGCATTCCACTTTCTCTTCATAGTATAATGGAAACGCGAGCTCTGTTTTCCGAGTGCTTGCCAGTTTCCAAATTACTTATTAAATTGTATTATTGTAATCGACGCAACTATATTGATCTATTCATTTTGAATACGACGTTAAATCGATAGGAAGCATTTGGTATTTTTGTATTTCTTGTTTATTGGAAGTGTAGGTAATGATAATTCAAAAAGTCGATTTCATATATAATCATGCTTTATGCCTTTTCCGGAAATAATATGCCACTTCGACTACGTTATTCTAGTACTTTTTCTTCGTGGAGTCGACAGCTGATCGTGAGACATCGTGGTGAAATGATTAGTCGCATGGTCCGCCAGACAGTATAGGTTCGCACTTGATTAGACAGTCGTCGCTCGGGGAGGCTCCGTTCATGCACCCCATTACTGCAATTAAATGTACCGTAATGAATCTATTTCAGCTTCATACATTCTCGACTCACGGTTCCGCTGGACAATAATGTCCAAATTTTCACCCACGGCCACGTAATTTTAGTGTTACGAATTACGCAACAAATATTACGTAGTATCTGAAACCTGTTCTAAAACAGGTGAGTTCTAAAACGGGCGCACGTTACAATTTATTGTTGTAAATATAATTTTAGATATAAATTGTTTATGTTAGGTCATTATTTAAGCTTCGATTAGTCTACGTTATGTTTGAACATCGCATAAAACAATGTTCATCTCTGTCTTTTCACACCGCGCGATTCTGGTAAATTCCAGCCTTTATTACTAATAGACTTTATACTTGTAAAGCACACAGTATCTACTTACGTCAATTTCTCACATGGAGTTGCTAACCTAAAATTACATGTTATTGAAAGTTCAACGTGATTTGCGTTGCGTTGTATGGCCGATTCTTTTATGAAAAAAAGTTGTCTTCCATATTGTAATCGAGTCATAATAGATGATAAGTGTCAAGTCTGTCATATAATTGGTTAATAATACATCGAATAAGATACGATAATACGCGATGTAGTTTTGTATTTAATTCATATTTCCCTGTTAAAAGAGTTGTATGTAATGAGATGTATTTATTTAAATCTTAATCTAAAATTACTTCATCAAGTTTAATTATCTGTATTAAATGAAGATAAAGTAAATAGTAATTAGTAAGGCATAAGAAGAAAATGAAGGGGTTTATGATAAAATTAAAAGATGTAGAAAACTCGGAAAGGCGTAGGTACATCACGCGATCGCACAGTCCATCTTCGCTTAATTGTGAACGCGGCGGTTTCGTGGGGGCCTTGGCCACATTCAAATTAGGATTCCACACTGTTTGGTGTTAAAACGTTTGATAAGTGTACGGATATGTGTAAATATTTGTCGCTAATATTGATCATGTCTGACAACTCACATGGTAATAAGTTGCCTGAATTCCTGGGCCGGTTAAACATTAAACGTTCGTTTCCGTGATAATAATATGTTGTAATCGTTCGCAAACAGGTAATAATATAATACAATGTGGATATATTTAAAGTAAATACTTCTTTGGAGCTTGTTTATTTAATTTTTTATTACCGCCCATATTATCAACATATTATTTTTCAGAATAAACATTGTTATTATTAATTATCGTTACGATGATTATACATAATATATGTAGGTACATAATAAAAAATATGACAGAAAACTGTTGACGAAATTTTTGTTTCAAACGTTATTAATAAATTGGATATAAACTTAAATACAAATATTTATAGGGTTATTTGCATGCATTAAATATACGTTAAATTAAAATAGAATACTTACATGACCTAAAAAGAAAATGTACTAAAATTGTATTTATATTCTTACATTGTAGGTAATAGATCAAAATATAAATAAGGAAAATCTACTTTACTGTAACGAGACCATGACCGCGGCTTACGGTTGCTTTAATTGGCGTACCGATATTTTATCTTAATTAAAAATGTTTATTTCCTCAATAAGCAACGTGTTAATTTCGATATATATAATTCTGCTAATTTTAATATAAATATTAGCATTAACCTATTATTAGCTTACTAAAATAATATTCACGTAGGTACCTATTAGGTGACGGGAAGCATACACAGGACTAATTTATTTCAATAATTCCAATTAAATTCGGAAATATGAAATGATGATGAAAATTAGACATCGTGTTAGATCTTTGAATGTGTCGTAAAATACGAGTATGATTCGGCGACATTTACTTAATAACAATCTAAGATTGCATGTAAGATAGCGGAAGTTATTCGTAAGCTGCCACGTAATATGACTGCACATATGTAAAACGTTAAAAAAAGTACTTAATCTTGTCTATAGAACGGCTTCGTGGAGTGTCGGAGCGGTGATGAGGACTGCGGGCCGACGGAGGACTGCGCGGTGGTGATGCCGCGCGACGGCTGCTGCGTGCGCTGCAAGGGTTGCTGGTACAACGGCACGGAGCACGCGTCGCACACCGAGCGGGGCGAGGACGGCAAGCTGTACCGCTGCGAGGCCGGCGTCATCACTATATCCAGGCCCGAATGCTACGCGCCTTGCGACAGCCCCACGCACCAGCGGCACACGCACTACAACATGCACTACAACTGCCCCGTCTGTGATGGTAACTTGCTATTGTCATCACTGCTTTACACCACTGTATTTCGTGGAGGCTCAGAACACTTTGGTGTTGGGTTGTTTCCGCTAACTCGTATGTTTCTTTAACCGCATCAGAGCTAAATAGTTTGAGGTGTGCCGGTGCGCCCAAGTTGCGGAAGAGATGTATATAGGGTTATTAAAATGTGGTAACAAAATAAAAATACAGATAATTGACTAATTTAACATAGAGTAAAACACAAAGGAAAGTATTTCATGAAGAAATATGGCTAAATTGTCGCGTTTATAAAAAATTATAATGCTTCTAGGACTGTTGGCGGACTTTGTAACATGTGTTTTATGTAACATTTGTTATCTGCGAAATACAGTTTTCCTGTTTCATAAGGTTAAAGAAAAGAAGCGTTTAAAGCCATAAATACAGAACTGAATTTCTCCATAGCAATAATACACAGAAAATGTCAAGTTATTTGATATAAAGCATTAAAATAATCTGTGAATCGTTCAATAACACAACAAATATTTTTTAAGAAATTTCGATTGAAGTTTTGACTAAGATATTAATGGCTATCCGTGAGACTCGTTACATACGCAATGATGAATTCACCGGCACATGTGTGTATTCAGTTTCGTTGCTCACGTAAAATACGTATAAAACAAATATAAAACGTACGTGCAATCGATTTAAGCCCCGCATGGAATTTATCGCCGTCTTAAAAATCCTGCATCGTGATAGTTGAAGTACGATCAGCTGCGACAAGATTATTGGATTGTAAAAAGTAATTCTTACAAACCGTTCAGATTTTAGTAGAAAAACATAAAAAAACAACTCTTTGCGTTGACGATTAAAATGTTGACAACTGAGGCTCTAATTGATGTACCTATATTATACATATTAAACCTTTTAGCAGTTAACAATCAAGAATCAAGAGTTTAAAGCAACAAACATGTATCAAAACTGAGAAGTCAGTTGGTTAATTACTTGAAAGAATGCAATGGTCATTTCACGCTGCGTTTTCCCACCAAAAGTACTCCCCGTAATGTCCGAAGATTACGACCGCGCGGGCCGTGCTGATGTTGCCTTCTCTCAAAAGCGCCCACCCAGACGCAACACGGCAAAAAATCCTATAATCTCCTCACAAAACAAACCGAGTCGACATGCGAACTTAATAAAATCAAAAAGACCCAACAATTTACGTCCGCTTCCAAACTCTAACAAGTTGATTAATTCCAAATCAAATAATGGTTATTTTCGAAATGACGGCACGAAATTGCTTTTCAGAACTGCCGACGTGTTCCCAGTGTTCCGACTCATCGTGGTTTTATTGTTTTGATAATTATGTTTTAAAACGTATCGTCTAATGTTACGACATATGTAACATATGGACGTATATAGGTACATATGTATATATATCTTTGGTATTTTTTAACTTTGTATAAGTATCGGTAC
>DWDU01001630.1:0-14232 GCA_018245575.1 Jemadia suekentonmiller
CTGGTGAAACGTGGGAGTGTTCTACACTCCTCTGCCTACCTCTTCGGGGATAACAGGCGTGATGTTACGTTTATTTAAACATTTCCACACACGACCACCTGATTCCTAAGTAATCACAGCCTGGTTTAACCTACATGCTGCTAAACAGCTGCTGACAGCTGATAAACTACATTATATGAATATTTATATATCACTTATATATAAAAAAGTTTAAATCAATCAATACTTTTTGTGTATATCGCAAATATATTTATTTGTTTTGGGTAGAAATCGTTTCCACGACCCCGTTCGGCGCTCAGATTGACCAACCACTGCGCCCAGCGGTCAGTCATCATTATTATAGCCATATAAGTCTCTTACAATCGAAACCTTATATAAAATAGTCTGCTCTAACATGTAACGACTTCACTGGTAACATTTCCGCTGAAACGTAAACAAAATTACAAATATTTATTGCAGTCATTAAAAAATATCAGTGCTTATGTATTTTTGTTAATATATACTGTCACGCTGGATCCCCTACGCGGTAGACAGGGAACACTGAATGTCAACAATCATCAACAACAACTATCGTATGTACATATGGACGAATATTGTTATGTTCGATATATTGTTGCCACCAATATCCCCCTTAGCCTGGTTCAGTTCACATCCGGACGTAGGCCTCTCGAGTGCCACGCCACTGTGCTCGATCTTCACCTCCTCGTTCCCAGCCACTGACACCTATATATACATACTATAATATTGTTACATCATTCACTATTCATTTCTCATTTCAATACAGCGCTAAACACTGACTACTGAGCGTAGTACTGAATTAGCACTGAAAAATAGTAGTCCAGATTTAGAGTCGAACGCAAATATATTCCGTGGTGTCTGTATGTTGTGCCGTGAGGTGCTGGTGGGACGCGTCTCAGCTGCGGGGGTCAAGGTCTCGCAGTTCATTGCTGGGCGCCGAGGGTGCTGAAGGGTGCGCGGGGACGGATCGCGTGGGCGTCGCCATGGCAACCGGCCCACGCCACCCACGCAGCTCGCAGGTAGTCAATCAATTACGACCCGCTGAAAACAGCTCTCACGGAGCGTGAAGAGTAGTCATTTAATGAAATATCGCGCAAGGTGATACTATCTGTAACGTCATTAATAATAAATACCGGCGCAACAGTCAGGTTTGCCATTAACCATTGCACCAACGGGCCAGTCAAGTTATATAAAAATGGATTTTGTGCAATTAGTTTGGTGTTAGGGTGTTACCCATGCTACGACAAATTTTATATTCTCACCGATGCTACTACGCACAGATGGATTTTTGCGATTCGGACTATAAAAACACTTTCAACTTTCTTAATATTTTCAGTCATAACATTAATCACGTCACACTGAAATTCCCTGAAATTTCAATCAGACATCGTTACATTGATCAAACATAATCTAACACTTTTAGGAATTAAGATCAAATTCAATTATCTAATCCAAATCTAATCTAAAATCGAATTTATAAATTGTATTTTATCAAATCAATGCTCTCCTCTAATATTCTTGGTGTATAGAGAGAAAGGGGTGATGTCAGAAAGGGATTTTTTCGTTGCCAAAATCATTTAGCCCTTTTTATATCTTTAGCCTGACAACCAGAGGACAGGCCACGTGATGGTAAGTGGTAGTTTACTGTCAACCGTCGGTAATGGACATTTTCAACAATCGAGCACTGACTTTTATAATACCGCCTTTATATTATTGACCATCTTGGAATGTTTGATTAAAAAAAATGCCAGTGAAATAATTATGTGCTTCAGTCCAAAATACGCTGGAATAAACTCTGCTAGAGATAAGCAGTATTTTATTCTATGTTTCTCTACGTATGTTGTGTGTGGTACTATATACATAAATATATAATGAATTTGGGCCTTAACCCTTCTCATGCTGAGCGGAGATCAGGGTGCAGCAGAGAAATGATGACAGGAATGATGGGTATACTCTCAGAAGCATATGAGAAGCAAAAGAGTGCAGTGGGCGCTATCCTGCAGATATCGACTTTCACCTATTTCATCCCCAAGCTGAATATCTTTCGGCTAATAAACTCTAAGAAGGCTCTCAAACTAAGCCGTCGTGGCATAGACAATTTTTCCTTTACTTCAGGTGAACTTCACATGCCTTACATAATAGATGTCTTCCTTTAACGTAAGTGATATTTAATATTAAACTGTTGTTTATACAATATATAATGTAAAAAATATGTGAATAGAAAACATGCGGTTTATTATAATATAATAGAGGCTATGAACAGAGCTAATCATGTATAAAGCAGATAGGTTACGTAAAGGGCTGCAAGGGGTCAGAATCTCACGCGCATTGAGCAGGAGCGGGCGCGCACTGACCCGTGCGGCCGCGCGCCGGCGTGTCGGCGTGACGCACGCCTCGCGGCACTGCGCCCTGTGGAGCCTTCGTGCCTATGTACTTGTCCATGAACGGACTTTTGCTGAGCCCAGCTACAAACGTGTACAAAACCCGGACGGTTCCAACTTTTCAACAGGTTGTATTTCCTCGAAGGAGTAGGCAGAGGTGGTGGTTTGCTCACACGATTAACCACTTATGTTATACGTCCTATGACACATTACATTAAAAAATGATTCAAACAAAATGTAAAATAAAGGGTAGCATTACGCCTGTTATCCCCGAAGAGGCAAGCAGAGGTATGTAGTACATTTCAACAGCTACATGTCCACTATAAAATGGGGGAGGGGGCTAAACCAAAATGAAAAAATGCTCTGCGAAAATCCAGACTCCGACCCAGTACTAAGTTTTGTACTAGAAAATCTAATCGCGCTTGCAACTCGACCAACGAGGATTCGTGATTCATATAACGTAGAAAAAACAGATAGATTATTAAGTTCAAAATTTAGTAACTGTGTTCACATATCAAAACAAGTAATACGAGCATGTACATTAATATGGAGTATCTCTACAAGTAGAGTGGAGAGGGTCAGGTGTGCGCCCGGCGCCGGCGCCAGGCGCTCGCGCGCTCACTTTGTCGGCGCGAGATTAGTAAGAGCCCATCGAACCAACCACCAGTCGTAATCTTCAGTACGATACTTATACTTAACGTAGTGAAATAGTCGTTCTGATGGACACAGGCCTGTTTTTCGAAGGGTTAACCTGGTGTATTTCGTCACTCGAGTGCTGATCGGTAGACTTCACACGCCTCAAAGTATATTGTGGATACCTTGAACGTGCATACATTTCCTAACGATGTTTTCATTTTCGGTTATGACAAAGTTATATTGAATGTAAAACAATCTCTCGTTACTTTATACTATAAAAAGTGTGTGCCAGAATTTTGCTGAAATCGAAATCGTTAAGCTATCGCTGCCCGCATATAATTCTGTAATATTATCACAGATAATTTGATTTTTCAACATAACAACTGTTTCTTGTGGAAACCAGTAATTAATAGCAAAATGTAATATATTACGTATAGATTGATAATTTGATAATATATATACTGATAATACTAATAAGGAAGTACATATTAAAAGCAACGAATGCTGACTGATCTAACTAGTATTATAACCGCCAGTCTCAATTCTCAGGAATAGCGATGCGTCTGTTGGACATTGTTTGCTGTTTTTGTTAATAATAAATTGTCAGAGAAAAAAATATATTCTCTTGTCATGTGAGTGACAATTTGACGTCGTAACAAAACACAGTCACAAGCACGAAGTCTGTCACCGGTCCACTGAGTAGTGTATTGTTTGTACACTTTATTGATTGCTTACTAAATGTTCCTGATAGTTATTATCTAATAGTAAATGCTGGTGTAGCTGCCTTAGCTACGAGAGCACTCGAAGCGCGTGGGTGATGGCTGAACGAGTATCCGAACGACTGAAATATTAACGAATATCGTATTACTCGCTACTTGATGTAACGATAGAGCGGCTACCGTAGTTTGATCGCGGCTGGGTGGTCGGCTGGTCTCTACGTCGGATCAAACGTACCAACATTGAGCTTCATGGTAAATGCTCGTGTAGTTTTATCAGATTACTTAATTTTATCGCTACCCTGTAGTACATGTTTTCCTTTTCCGATAAAAGTAGAGACCTAAAGAAGACAAAAAACAGCAGGTTTAAACTGGCATCAGGTGTTAATATGTGAGTGATTAAAAAGAGTCTAGTCGAGTTGCAATGTGTTTTACACAAAGTGTGAATGCAGCTTTTATAAATAATTCTATAGAACCATAATATTACCACTAGATTTACTGAACTAATTTGACTCATTTAAAATGTAAGATAAATAGAGCTGCCGCATCCACACAAACAAACATTCATTTAATATTCTGATAGATTTCCCATTACAAAATTTAGTATTATCTACATGTTCATTATATTAAATTTATATGTATCAAGAGAGTGACGAATGGAGGATGACCACACGCGGACTGTAAAGATATTTGGCACTCGGTGCTCTCTACGTACCTCGTAAGGAGACTGGTGTGACGACATGTTTATATTGAATCGTAACATTTCTTATACAATGTAGGTCCACTTTATATCTAACAATATTATATAGCTTAATTGTTGAAACGTGGGTGTGTATTACATTCCTCTGCATACCCCTTCAGAGAAATACAGGGGTGATGGTGTGTTATGCAAGTCATGTGCCAAGTTAAACGTTTAAATATTCATTGAATTTTCAGTAGGCGTTAACAGAACGTTGCAAATACAGAAGTAAAATAAACATGTGATTTTCTTGTCATTTCCAATATGAAAATGACTGAGTATTACTGTTGCTTTGCGGCCCGCGCCGTCTGTTCTTCAAGCCTTTTGTGCCGCTGTCTACTTGTGAATCATAAACGCCCTTTGACAGCTTTGAGGTTCACTTCACACAACTATACACGTGATTTGTTTGCGTCAAAACACATTTTATATGAATTACATATGAAAAAGTATTTTTTTTGAAGTCTATAAATAATTACGTATTACAATAAGCAGGTTAGAGTTTTTTAGCCTAAAAAAGATTGTGCATGGTTAATTTAGTTTAGAAATGACGAAAGCGGTCATGCTGCTAATAAGTGATCACTTCCGATGGAACATCCTACTATTTATTTTAATATTAGGATACAACTCCTACGAGTTATGTAAACGTAACATCACGCCTGTAATCCTCGAAGAGGTAGGAGTGTACTACACTCCCACACGCTTACATTTCGCCAGTTAAGTATGTTTACGTTACATTATAGAATAGATGGTGATCCTATTGTCATGCACCGGGCACTAATCTATACTCCGAGCGCCTATTAGAAAATCTAAGAAACATCCAATAGTCCCCGATCCGCGATTTGAACTCAGGACTTATCGATCAACACTCGTGCTTGTAACCAACACGAGCAACGAGGCAGTCTCTACAAGCTTCGTTAAATTCAAAGTTTATAATTACATAGAATGCCCGAGCACACGTACTTTTTAATAGTCCATAATATATCCAACCCTCAATCGTTGCCTTACCAGTCAATGATTCATACTTATTGACTATCGAAACAGAGCGTACTATAGAATCGATTTTCGACGAAGCAATACAATTGTTTATCAAATACAATTAATCATTTTCGTTGTCAATTCAAGTTCATTTGGTGTTTAACCTGCGTTATATTAGTTGTAGGTGTTTTCATACGAAGACGTCTTCGTACGTGTCTACAATATGATCATTTCCTACCAATGTACGTCGAGTGTAACATTAATGTCATTTTGTGTATTAAGAAGCCTCTATCGTAACCTAAGAGGTACTTAAAGATTCCACTTTTATTATAAATTACTGAATAAAAACGTAACACAGTTATGTTTAAAATACTAAATATGTATATAAACTGTATCTATATACATACCTATACAAGTACAAGTTCTTTATATACATGTAATATAATTTTCAAATATATTCCATAAGTAGGTACACATTTATGCCCTATACATGTACGCTCTAAGACTCATCTTCATACTAAGTCTTTATAAAGCTGGAGAGTACGTTGTTTCTAAATTTTAAATTAAATGACTTAATGAATAACGCGACTTTCTCTAAAATGTATGGATTGCGGACATCCACACTAAAAGCAGGGACTTGATAAAGCTGTTTACAGTTTTTATTTGCTATTTATGTTAAGTGGCCATAGAATAAAATTGAATAAATGTTTCCTTTCTGATTAATAGGATACAAAGTCACTTAAATTGTACTGCAATGAACAGTATATGTAGATTATTTCTAGGTAAGCGACCGACTAATAAAAAACTTAATGTTCGTGTTACCGCGACAATCAATTGAAAATAATGAGTTTTCGCCAACACAACGAAGGAGTCCATCTGATGCAAGCATTACAATTCATAGTCCAATGATCCCAGTCTCAAGCAGATGAACTTCTACTCGACGTAAATCTCTTGAGAATTCATCACCACGAAGTGACAGTACGACAGTACATTCATAGTTATAATCAAACGAAATGTTTAGCTATACTTCTCATCTTGTATATTACATTAACGGTAAAATGTGCGATAGTATAGTACTAATATAGTACATTTGCATTCTTGTTGCATACGTTTAGTGCGTCAATGGTAAACATTACTCGCGGTCAAGTGGGAGACTCGTCCGCGATTGGTCAGTGGGTTCCATACTGCCGTATATGGTGTGCGCGTGCGCATATTGTGTTACATACTATATCTGTACATGTTCTTTATATACTATGTGCACTAAAAGTGCTCATAATATGAACATTCCGAACGTTTCTTACTCGAATATCTCCGACTGTAATACTTTTAACTTACTTACGATACATACACATTAATGCTGCTATGACTGCTTTGCAGCAGACTAACCTGCAGTAGTAATTTGGTAAATCTAGGCAGGCTATACCACACTAAAAACATCTACATTTTTTATAACCCTATTATAAAAAATGTTAGGTACTACAATAAAGATTATCAAAAATTAAAGCAATTTCTATGTAGTTCGCGTGTGTACCGAAATGGCAGCTCAAATAATAAAAGTATTAAGCGCTAATTTGGCACTGAAATTGAAAATGTGGTGTGTAGATTGAATTATCATTATAATGATAAAAAAAATGTTTGTATTGCGGGTAAGGAATTAGGACTAAGATATACAAGATCAGGGAGGAGGTCAAGATGGCGAATGTGTGGGTTGCGGCCGATAAACGCGTTCGCTTCCGGTGCCGTGTTTACACGATCACCGGTTAACGACGACCCACCGTCCTACGTCAGCGCGACTGCTCTGTCATAATAAACTACGCCGCGGCCCGGCTTTGTTTAGGTCAGCCGTCGCGGTCGTTAATGGACTTCGAAAACGTTCGTCGTAGCTTGTGTTTGTGTGTGCACATTATGCCTTTGTACCCGATTTATTAAAAACTCGGAATACACTGACTGCTTCGTTGGTCGTGTTGGTTGCAAGCACGACTGTCGATCGGGTGGTCTTGGGTTCAAATCCCGGGTCGAGCACTATTGAATTTTTCTTATTTAGTTTTATCGATAGTTGCTCGGAGTCTGGAATTGTGCAGGGTGTATGGCAATAGGCTCACCACCTAGTGGGATGTAAACGTATGTGTGATGTTACTGCTGAAACGTGGGAGTGTACTATATTCCTGTGCCTATCTCTTCGGGGATTACAAGTGTGATGTTACATTGAATATACAAGATAGTATTTTTATATTTAATAGGCTACCTTTTGACCACACTCTTGTATGACAGAAAGCAATGATGTAGCAAGCCTATGATGTAGCAAGCTTGCCTAATACAAGTTATGATAAACTCCAGTGCAAAAAAATATGTGTGATATTATTTTATTCTATGCTAGATTCACGAATAATGGGCAAAGACAAAATAAAATGCCTCATTTTTATTTATTTTCTGATAATCCCGCTATTCATGTTAGCTAAGGATTTACGGGTCTGCGCCTAATTATTTGTTGGAGATACGAGTAAGTATGAGTCACATCCGGGAAACATGCTTCACGAGATAAGTTCCCCCGGTATTAATTATTTATTTCCATTCCAATAAATATTTGTATTAAAAGCTTAAGTCGTCCTTGTTGGGGCGGAGTAAGAACAAATTCCGCGATCGTCGTGTCGTAAGAGACGACTAAACCTTTCGTTTCGTTTCGGGCTGTTTTGGAATTATGCGGGGTCCTTCTTTATGAGCGATTGCAACGATTGCAGCTGCGTCGCGGCGAAGGCTACGTAAAGTTTCATACATATATTACCACTTTAATAATTGTATAAGAAGCGATATAAATCTGCCAAGACCTTGGAAAGTTTAAATTGTTAGTGACAATACATATGTATGTAATAATGTATATGTATAGTAAAGATAAGTAACTAATTTTTCGACTTTTCATATATTTTTATATATTTTTCATTAGGCAGTGTGTGACGAAACGTGAGCCATCGCTGAGGGGGTGGTCGGGGGGAGCGGCGCGCCCCGTATATGGCGTGCGCCGGCGCTGTTTCTGTACGCTTGTGAAGTAAAGCAGCACAATGGGAGTCGTCCATTTTCTTGCCATTTCTTTTCACTGATTGTGAATAATTACAAAAAAATGCTCAGTATTCGAATTCGCTTTTATATTTATGAGAATGCTTTATTTTGAAAGATGAAAAGAATCTGCAATTAAATGTGGCCCAGCTGTAACGGAAAAAATTGGAACCTTCATAATAACAATTAAGTAATATCTATGTTTATATGTATTTATCATAAGAACTTGACATGACCATAACGCAGACAGGTAAACGACAGTTCGTACTTATCTTTACTAGGGCTTTAAAGAGCAACAAAGAATAGAATATACAAAGTACTTTAAAACTCTTATAGGAACCGCAGTCACGTTTACGTTGTATTAAAACAATACAGTGTTACAGTTGTGTTAGTACCGGCTTACACTTTATTTCGTTGCAATGCTCACAAGGGACTTATCGTATACGACATTCATGTCGTCTATTTAAATATTAATGTCGTCTATTATATTATATTAGTAGTAGTAGTATTATATTAGTAGTATGTCGTCTATTTAATATTGCACAGACATGAAATACCACAGAATGTACCTAATTGTTATATTTTTTTCATTATACATATTCAGAACGTAAACACTCGCGGACTTGACATTGTAACTAATAAAAATGAAATGTTTTACCATATTGAATAATGATTACCCAATATACTTTTCAGGATGCTGATCGTAAGTATTTTGGGCTATTTTTTTTTCATAAAACAAAATATTTGAATCTGTAAATACACATTTTGTCGTCGCCTGTACTCAGGCGCCGGCGGTCGACTGCGACGCTCCGCCCACTCCCCCGTGACGCCGGTCCGTCTTCGCACTCGCATTGCTTTATGAGATTTCAAAGCATTCGGCCGTTCGTGAAAAACGCCTACCATTCTGCCAAAGAATTAGTAGTATGAAGAGCACTGCACGTTACATTTTAAAATTACGAGACAAAATGCCCTTGGACTGATTGATTATATTCACTATTTATGACATTGAGTTCAGGATTTTTAAGTCTCACAAATACCCTCAAAAATTTTATAAAAATACATTACATTGAAATTTTAAAACAATTATATCGTTTAAAATTCCTGAAAACAGGATCAGTAACTAGATATCCAAATTCATTATCGTATGGACTTAATGATAAAAATATTGAAACTGAAAACGAAATGGAACCAGTTGTAAGAAATACTAAACTCCGAAACAAAAAGAATAGTATAAACATCTTTTTGTGCCTGTTTTTAAATATTAATTTTACTCTAACATCGGCATATTCAGGCTAAACAATTAAAATATATATAGAGGGTAGTTGATAAGTTTAAAAAGGTTGGGATTGACTAACCGAAGAAGGCTATGTTAGGTTCACTATATAAAATGGCCTGCATACAGCAAGTAACGCCAATAAAACTGAAGTACTTAGTAGTGATTCTTAGTAGTTTTTCTTGTGTCACATTAAATATATGTATTTTTATTCAGTGCAATACGATTACTCATATCCATGTAGCAAATAGATGTGGAAATAGTTTTACGACCAGCCGTCTGCTTGACGTCAACATTCATTGAGAAGAATAGTTTTAATGATATTGAGTACAACAATAATGATGTCAAAAAACAAATGATAATTCCTAATGATTTACTTATGTATGGTATGATTTGCTAATGGTAATTTCGACATCCCTGCAACCTTTCGTGTCCATGGAATATTCTTTTGCAACCTTAGTGGAATTCCCATGAATATTCCTCCAGTTCATGGAGCAAGTCGAAGGATATTGTATGCCCTTTATAACATTAGGTATTTGGTACAGAACATGAAATTATTTGAACTTCGTACTCTTCTTAACTCACCCCATCTGTTCCCTTATGTTTTCTTCTTCGTTTCTCTATTAAAATTATGCCATATAAAGCAATCAAGTAATAATGTAACCTAATTCGATTGTCATACGGCTCTAGGAAGATGGCACCGGTATATAGGTCGAGACACTGGCCGCCTGCCAACGTGTTAGTCACCCAGCGTGAAGCCAACGTGACGCGGCAGCTAAAGGTTATCTCGTACCTACTCGGGGTTTCGGACAATACGTGATAAAATACACACAACGTACACACACATACGCGCATGAACGCCCGCGCACACACGTGAAAATTTCACGTAATGTTTCAGTGTACTAGTAACAATTGGACTTATAGATGTTTGGTGGACCGGATAATATAATACATATGTAGATTAAAATATCTCCCATGACTAAATTTTTTCCAAAAGTTATTTATAGGGGCACTCTATTCATAGATTTCGCTTCGCTTTTCAAGGTTTTTGTACATTTTTTGAAACATTCATCTTGGTGGGAGATAATATCATATCAGCTTTAATTTTAATTTTTCATGAACTTCTTAAACTATAATCGTATGTTCCTGAATTTTATTTCCTAATTAAATTTGTTTTCGGCAAGCTTCATAAATGTGAAAATATGTCAATACTCGGAACACCTATTCAGAATATTTAGAAAATAGCCCATGTATCAAGGTTATCGCTATACAACGTGATACACTTTAAACCAAACTTACTACTTGCAGGCTTTCCTAATTTTCTTTCGTCGTCTTTATAACTTTTTTCTTTCTTCTTTTTTCTTTCGTCGTCATTATAACGAGTATTCATGATAAATAACTTTCTTTTATTATCAAATGCTTTTAATTGCACATTAAAGAAAGAAACTATTTCAAGAAACTTCAAATCTAAATTATCACGAAGAAATTATCTTCTTAATTTTCTGATTACCTCATTAGTCGTGTTAGTTGTAAGCAGGATTGCCAAACTTAAGGCTCTGAGTTCAAATCCCGTATCGAACACCATTGAATTTTCCTAATTTACATTTTTTAGTAGTATATGGCAATAGGCTTACCATCTATTCCATAGTGGGACGTAAACGTACCTGGTAAAACGTTGGAGTATCTACTACATTCCTCTGCCTACCTCTTCGGGGATTACAATTGTGATGTAACCTTCTTAACTTACTTATTATGCATCGTTAATATTCCACAAGTTTGTGTATAATTTTATAGTTATTTCATTTATATTTTATAATCAAAACTATATTTATAAGGAACTACAAGTTTTAATGGTCGCTTTCATCCTGACGTAACATAATTTTGTGCGCAAATGTGTTTCTGGAGGAAGAATACGAATTAACTCATTTCCTTCTTTAAAAATGAGCACACGTGGCTGCTTGCCAATATTCAATAGTGCTTGTTGAAGTAACATTACCATATTATCAACTTAATATTTATATTTATATTTACAGTTAACAACTTTTATCTTTACTTAAGTACAGTTTTTACTGTTGGTACGTTCAAAATTACTGACCTGTGAAGCGAAATAGGCTCAGTATTTCTATCCATACTGAGAGTCAGGTATTGAAAACGTAAAGTGACGATGAAATCGATAGCTATGGGAAAGAAAGATTCACTAATTCGTCACTCGTCGAAGTGAATAGAGGAGTCAATCCACGCCTGAACCTTTGACAAACGGTGGATGAATTGGTGGTAATAATTACAGTGCTGAATTTTAAAAAAATATTGCAAATGTTAGTAATGTGGTTTTTGCTTTGCGATATGAACTTTAACTAGTTCAATTATGTTATTATAGCTTTTCATTATACACCTTCGTCAGTTTATGTAACTTCTGTATTCGGTTATACATTTTCCTACATAAATTTTCCAGCTAATCAATTTCCATAATCAGCAGATACGTATAACAAATATGCCTGTGGCTCATCCGTCAGTGCGTTGAAGTAGAGAGCGAATAATACGATAAATATTTAACACGTGAAGCGGCGTTAGAGGTGTGCTGCGTTGAAGTTTTGAAATCACTTTTTTATTCACCAAAAGGATAGCGAACTTTAGGCGAAGATTTTCAAATTTTTAATTCAAAAACAGTGTTTACAGGTTAATTAGTAGTTTTTCGGCCTATTATTTTGTGGAATGAGACGTTTTTTAGGTGATGAGATTAGCAAACGCCTAGGCAGTAGTTGTGAATGACTGCTTTCGTTCATAGAACTTCGCAACTCGCATCGTATTAGATTACTGGAATAAGATGTGATCTTAATTAAAATTGTTTGCTCCTAAGAAATAAATGAGATGATGAAAGTGACATATCACTAGTTTGTAAATTTACAGAAAGGGGCACTTAGTACGGCTGCGCACCCCTTGAACATAACATCTTTATATACTGGCTGTCTTCATTTATAATCGTGTCTCAAGCAATCTTGAAAGAAGATACGTGGAATATCTTAACACCTTCATTAAACACGTATAAATAAACGTAAACTCACGCCTGTAATCCCCGAAGAGGTCAACAGAGGAATGTAGTATACTCTCAATTACGTATACGCCACACAATGGAATAAATGGTGAGGCTATTGCCGTACACCGACTACATAGCAGACTCCGAGCCGCTACTAAAAATATAAGTTTCTTCTTATCAATAAAAAAAAAATAGAATTCTTCTGAATTCAATCGTACCCAACCCGGGATTTGAACCCAGGACCTCACGTCGCGCTTACAACTGACACTACACTTTATTTTCAATTACAGTTACTAGTACCTGTGGTTGCTGTCAGCCATGGAACTTCTGTTATTGACACCGAATAAGACTCCAGAAATACAATGCATGCGTGCTCGCTTATCGCTGTGTATCTGTACCTGTCTATATGTGTAAGTGCGTATGAATGTGACTTTATATTTGTATCGGGCCCGTTATTCCTATGGCTGCTGAATCTGACTGCTGAGCCGGGAGTTTGGAACTTAATTCCTACCCAGGATAAACATAACTGTTACCTGTTGTCACCCTTTTTTCCTGTTTGCTAAAGTCCTATACTTTTTGTCGTGGACAATATCCCATCATTAGATTGTACTGTAAAGCAACAATTAGAGAACGTATAAGACACGATACAGTTCAAAACTTCATCCAACTGACAATCGATCACCTATTTTATTGCGTGCATTGACGTTCTTGGCAAGGAATATGATCATTGTTAACGTAAATATCAGCTGTCTTTATATAAACAAGCACTGAATTAATATATACCTACATATGTAAGAAATCTGCTATATTCGAAAACAGATAAAAAAACATCTTAAATAAATTATGAATATCTGTAAACTTTTACGGGCGCAATACATAAAATAATTTAAACGGCCCACATTTTTCATTTCGCTGAAGAAACATAAATATTGTTGCTGAAACAGTCGTCGACCGTCCGAATGTTATTATAAATGTAATTCTAAACTAGTTTGCTCAAATAATTAAAAACATTCGTAATTTTCCTTTGTAAGAAGTTGGGTAATTTAATACGTGTTGCGCGTTTTAGTGTTTCTTTTAAATATCCTTCAATTTACTTCTTGTATTTCACAGTGACTTTTCCCTGAAAATATTAAACACTAAAATTACTAATTTGTAAAATCGTTTTGCGCAATTCTTAAATGATTACAACTAGTACTTTTTTGCTCTTTATTCAGTTAAAAGAAAGCTGAATTGAACGCCGCACTCAAATCAAATAATCACTCACTCTGAGTTATGACACGAACACGTTTATAAGGGATCCGGCCTGTAAGAAGGACATTGTTACTGGTTGTGAAATAGGTGTACATATTATTAATTCCATAGACATGAAGGCTAACGTTACGCCTAGAAACAACAGATTTAATAACAAT
>DWDU01001631.1:0-14230 GCA_018245575.1 Jemadia suekentonmiller
TGCCCGACCCGGGGATCGAACCCGGGACCTCCCGATCGGCAGTCGCACTTGCAACCAACACGACCAACGAGGCAGTTATTAATGTTATATTGTTTATATTCATAGGGAAGTAAAGAAAGAGATGTATAATCGTACTATTTACATATAAACGTAGCCGCATTTGGGGGATTTTTTCGTCACCACTCTCGTGCAATGTTGACAATTCAATTTATTATTCTGTCGCAATGAATTGTTACATGTGAATTTTTTATCAATTAAATAACTATTCTATGGCATAAAGGTGTTCCTTTGCCGTCTGTTACTGTAAAAATGCTGTGTATTCCAGGTGTGCTGGTTCGTATGCCGCAGGAACCTGCTTTCTCGTGACAAACCTGTGTTTGGCGACGACTCCATTTTCAAGCTGTTCAGAATATTCTGCTTGCTAGCGGACCTCGTGCAGGACGCCGATGAAAGCACGCGATACGTGGTAAGGAATCTGACAATTCATTCTATAAATATCATAAATGTTACGATATTATGCCAGAAACGCTTCTTCTTCGAGAAGAAGAAGTAGAAAAGGACGTGGGTTGCAATAAAGATTACAGCAAAAGTAACTTTAAAATGTTCCTTATGAATCCTGCTACGACTGGCTATAAATATTTCTTACAAAAATGCAGTTTTTACCTTCCTTCTAAATTTAGTTTAAACTTATAAGCAAAATTTGATTACTATAAATATATATTTAATATTTGCATTCTCGTTTTCCTTCTCCGGTTGACGTCGATGACTAAATTGACGTCGATGTAATGTACGTGTAATTGCCTTTAATTTTGAGGCTTTTTCTGGGTGCTATCTGCCTGTACGATGCTAGCCAAGTGTACGTTAGTCGACTTCACACACCATAAATACCACCATATTATTGTGTACCACAAGGCATAAGCTACCTCGTAAGCTACTTACCGTATTAGTAGAGTAACTGTACCGCTAAATGTGTTACCCTTTCTTGAGTACGATTCCATTGATCACCACATGGATTGTCAAATCTACATTTAGGTAACCTCAAAACAACTTCTCGCGCGACTAAAAGCGTGATTTTTAGTAGGTAAGTATACATATATATGACCTTTTATTGCCTAAAATCGTTGTTTGTTTTCTGTACTTGACGTATTTTGCTTGCTATCCCCATGGAATACATTTTGTGTATATACGCATATATATTTGGAACTTCATATAAAAATACATTCTGCTGCTTTCATATCCTGAAAAATCGATATTCGAAGTGAAATTCTCCCAAAGATTATAGATTTGTACGTCTGGGCTTTCAATTGAAATGCTCACATACAATTAACGACATTTATACTTGTAATTGGTGTTTTTATGTTTTGATAACAATGTTCATTTGTTACTGGCCCTTGGATTAACAAGCAAAGATATAAATAAACCAAATTTGAATAATTCATACCTCGTTATTTAAATTATGGAATAACAATAAAAAATGAATGATAACGACAACCTGACGAGCTGAAATTTAATATTGAAACAACGTTCTTAATGAGAGTTTAGAAACAACCAGACCTGTGCGCGGCGATTATGATAATTATCACACCTTAAAATGACAATTATCACACTTTAAAATGTCAATTATCACGCCTTAAAGCGTCTTAAGTCCATTACCTACTGTGCTGTCAGAACATGTTCGCATTGATCGACGTTCACTTGTCACATAACAGTTTTTGCGCCGTGCTCTGTCCAAACAATAAAAGCTTGATATTTACATGAACGTATGACGTCAGTTATGAATACATACATTTTTTGCGTCTCGCACATGTCGACCACATGTAGCGAGATCCTTTATATGGATTACTTGATTGGGGTCATTGGCATGACATAATCGTATTTCTCTTACTTAGATAAATATAATTACATAATATTTGTATCAGTGTTTAAGTATTAACAATCCTAGATGTAATTCAACTGTTACGAATTCTCATTTTAGGTATTGTAGATATAGACATCCTTATCTGTTTGGAATATGATTTTAATTTTCTGATGAATCTGTTTTGTTTTCCAAAAGTTCTCGACAACTATCTCCAAGTTTTAATTTACAGATGACTGCTTAATACAAACTGTTTATGTTTTCTTTCTAGCTCTACAAACTGATATCGGTCTTGATTGAATGTACGTTAATAAAACAATAAGTCGTAATGTTTATGGTTTGTGACTGTTCCACAAAACGACTCCATTACTAAATTTCTGGAGGTTTCTGTAACGATGTTAATTTAAGTATTTGAATAATTCCCTTTTTTTGTAACCATATAGTGCAGTAGTTCCCAAACTTATTTCGTCTAACGCCCACTTTGAAAATCTATTATATTATAGCTCCCCCATTTTTTTTCAACTTAAAAACCTCAATAACATATTAGTCTCGCCTGGAGTTTAACTAAATCTATATTCTGAACGAGACTTTTCTTATCAAAGAAAGCAATAATAATGCTGGTTTACAATATTAAGAGTATACTTTATTCAAAATTATCAGCACCTTACCGCCCCTCTCTAGGCCTCCAGCGCCTGCAAGGGGTATCGCCCACTATGTGAAAGACTGGTATACTGTATTGGTATATATTGATTTTGTAATTTTTTTATTTTACACGCCCTGAATTTTAAGTTAGCGTTGTTTTGATTTTTAATTACAGGTGGTACTGCAACCTTCCGAAGCCGGTATAGTAACCGAGCAACTAGTCCACTGTCTTGGACTCCGTTGGGACGCTGCCGACTGGGAAGCTCTGGGATCTTCCATAGGTCACTTCAAATGGGCAGCTTTTCTAGCCGTCTTGGAGGCAAAGTATTGTTGCGACCAGCAAACTCACTCGGAAGCGCTCATAGAAGCTGTGGATGAGATCTACGACGTTTTTATTGAAGATATTATTAAGAAGGTATTGGATTTAAAGACACTTCTACCGATATACATTTTTAAATCATATATGTACATAGTTATTTTACTGTTAAAGTTTTTTCGGGTTAGACCGACTAGTTTCGAACGTTCACAAGGTCCTACTTGATAAACGATTGCAGCTAGATCGCGGCGTAGGATGAGTCTCGAGAAACCCAGGAAGAATCGGTGGGATCTCATTAAGAAGGACCTCGTATATCTTAGAAGCTAGTTGGGGCAACCCAAAAAATCAAACACGAGATAAGTCGTCACCTATATAATCGTACGTGGCTGTCAAAATATCCCCGGTACTTGTTCGTATTTTTACATTACTATACAATATAGAGCATTCTCGACTACCCTCTTGCAAATAAACATTAATTTGGAAATTTCATAATGCTATGGTTCAACAGATTATGTAAAATTACATTCGTTCATAAGAAAAACTATGCTCATTTATCACTTTACTTCAAGAATTACTGATGCGTAATTTGTTTTCACTTATATATATGACGATTGCCTTTATTTTCATGACATCAAAATATTAAAAACAAGCAACAATGAAAAATGCACTCTGACTGCTCACCAAAAGCTGAATCCATTTAGTCTACGTATTAAAACAATATCATTGGTAAAAAGTTAGTGTCTGCAATAATGTAACTCATTCATATAATACATTTCAGGGCTACTTGTTCAAACGAGGCTACCTGCTGCCCACAATGCGGGAGTACTGGTGTGTGCTTCAACCATGCGCCCTCACATACTACAAAAGTTCTTCCCAGAAGGAGCAGTGTGGCAGGATTGCCATCGACGAGTACTGCTCAGTGGAGTCAGCCGCCGGAGAAGGCAAGATACAAAGATTCCAGCTGATCACACCAGAGAGGACATTTGAGTTTGGGACCCAAGATCACAAGTAATACATCTTGTATTCTGCATATTGATTGATTTAAATAACTAGTATCGGTATAGGAGTCAGGTTAAACGTCACGGAAGTCGCTCTGTAAATTATATCAATCAGCTGAGAAGTTGGGATTTTGTGTTTCTCTTTTAGGAGTCGCCTGCAATGGGTGTCGGCTCTGCGCCAGGCGGCCGCGGTGTCGGGCGGCGCGGAGGGCTTCCAGCGGCGCGCGCGCGCGGGGCGGCGCGGAGCGGGCGCGCGCCGCGAGCGGGAGGCGCGCGAGACCCGGGCGCGCCTCCAGCACGAGGTGCGCGCGCGTCTGGCGGCCGAGGCGCAAGCACAGGTAACTATATAACAGACACTCTACAGACAAGACTACCAAATCCAACCGAAAGGTAAAAGTGAATTTTCGTATGAGGTAAACAACTCAGTACCTATAATACAACATTAATGTAACGCATATTTGTTAAAAATATGTAAAACCGAAAAAAAACACATAAGAGGAGAGGAGAAGTAAACACTTCCCCAAGAATAATGCAAGGTGATGACACAAAATTGTATATAATCATAATAAATATAGTGTGTGTATAACCTTAATACCTGTCAGTAGAGACACAATATTTCAAACAAAAACTGTGTAAATAATGAGGTTCGTCGCGATTTAATTTAAGCTTGCAAGGTTTTAAAATAGACATATAAAAAAATATTTTTACAACATGACATGTTCAATAATTTTACAGGAATTGGCAGAATTAGCACAACAAGATAATAAAAAGTTAGAGGAATTGAAAAATGCCCAAGCGGAATTAGAGAGATTGCTGCAAGAAGAAACCCAGGCAAAGAGAGATGAGGAGATCGTTCGAGCGCTTCAGGCCAGGTATTCTCGTGTCTTATTTAAATAATTAACAATAATCGTTTTATACGTGTTAGCATCGCTATAGGCAAACGAGACATATTTTTAGTAAAAGTATTAGTACGAAGAAAGCTAACACACCACTGTATAAAACTCGATAAACATTCGTATTTTTTCTAACAGAGTTTTAGCAGAAGAATGGGAGAGGCGAGAAGAATTAGAAAGACTACAAGAAGAACAGAATCGTATGTTAGAAGAAGAAAGGTTAAAGCGGAAACAGTTCGAGGTGTTACAAGCGGAAAAGGAAGCTCAGTATAGAGGTGAGAATACATATGCAGCCTTGCAGAAAGGGTGTTAAGCCGATGGAAACGTCAGAACAAGAGTAGAGGTGAACCAGAAAGCTACGAATCTAATAGCCACAACATACACATGATACATATCTTACAAAACAAAAAATACATATTTTAAGATAACTTGCACAAGGCCATGTGATCGAAGGCCGAGAAGTAGCTCCGAAATAGTCCACAAAAAAGTAATGACCGTAGACAAAATTGTAAATGCATTCTTTTGTAGGTGATTTTGCGTCCTATAATTTTACTTATTAACACATAACATATATGGGCTTGGACTTGTAATTGGTAGTTAACTAAACATAGTTGACTATTGATTGACATTGAGAATTCACAAATACATATTAATATACCTACATAATATGTATTTCCTCAAACAAGCGGACAAAACTATAAGATTTTCCCCTGCTATGAACCCATAATATTTCGTGCCCTTGTCATACACATGCATATATGTTCACATATCTCCGAAACACCGTCTGAATAGTGAATGGTTTAAAAAAAGTTGCGATTGCCACTTGAATTAGAAATTAATTATTAATTTCATATATTACAGAAGCCGAAAAGCGCTTGAAGGAACTGGAAGAAGAGAAACAGAGGTTGGACGACGAACTGAAAGCAGCGCAACAGAAGATCTCTAAGACTGAGCACACCGCGCAGGCACTACACGTACAGTTACGGGTATGATTTACTAATAACATATGCACAATCAATGGATTATTTTTAAACTAACCTATCACTTCAGCATTTTGAGTAATTCCAGTTACAATTATATGGATAAAAAGACCTGTACACAACAGTGAACTGATAAAAGAGTAAATAATGATTCAATACTTGAAAAGAAACCTTCCAGGAATTGCGACTCGTAATGTTTGTATTAAACGTAACGTAAGGTAAGGTACGGTAACGTAAGGTAGGCAGAGTAATGTAGAACACTCCCACGTTTCTCCAGTTACGTTTAGGTCCCACTATGGGATAATAGGTGGTGAGCATATTGCCATACACCGGGCACAAAACCATGTTCCGAACCACTACTAGAAAATCTAAATTAGATTTTTTTTGTAGTGCCCGACTCGGGAATTGAACCTTGATTGGCTGTCGCACTTGCTACCTTTACCATCAACGATGCAGGCAACTACCGATAATTAATACCTGTATTAACAAGGATCTACCTCGAAGCCTATAGCTGAAATTTGGCTTGAGAAACTTGGAAACATTCGCTTTATATTCAATTATACTGATTGGGAATATTCGGTGCAGATATAACTTAATAACGATTAATAATTACAGCAAAATTAAATTTTCATTCATTAATACGTTCTGTCGTTCATTCATAATGCCCCTGGCGCGCAGGAGCTGAGCCCGGCGCTGCGCAACGGCGAGCGCGCGCGCCGCGCGCTGTCCTTCGTGCCCACCACCAAGAGCTCCTCCGACACGCTCATCGACGTGCGCGCCGTGCGCCATCTGACGGTGCTCGACGACGACAGGCTGTGAGCTGCGCGCCGCCGCCTGTCGCCGCACGCGGGACGAGGGTGGACGTTCTATTTTTAAATTCTGTAATCGAATACGACATACGATACGACGATAATTCTTAAAACGATCGAATATGGACTATAGAACCTACCATTTGTAGATCTCAAGTAGAATTTGAATTGGAGGGTACAAAATGAAGATAAAAAATTCCATGCGGTCGAGCCCCCTATCGGGTTACAATATACAACAATCGACCGTCTGTATATTTGCAGACCGGACATAGTAGAGCAGCTGCGCTAACGACAATGTACATACATTTCATTAGCATTCGAACGCACGCGCGACTGCAGCGTATTGCGAATGCAAATGACACTGGACAAAGTAGGTTTATGGTCATGGAAGTTTGTAATCATTGATTATATTTCTTAAATTATTTTTGATTCTACATATACATGTTGTAGTCTATTGTAAACTTTTTTACCGGATTATGCATGGTTACGCCATTTTTAAATCAGTCAACCATGTCGCTGGCCATACGACAATGTAAAACATACCGTGAGTGCATGTCTTTATTGTTTAGTTATCTATGATAGACTGATGGGAAACAATTGGATCAGGTTGTTCAGAAAAAGAACTCTTAAAAAATAATATTAACATATTCGTATATTAGAAACATTAGTATTGCTTGATGGATTTGTAGAAAGGTGTACCTACTATTATTAAGAATTGGTAACGGCTTATGTAGGTGCCTATGATGGTTACAAAAACAATTTTTTTTGATAATATTTCAGACAATTTTTTTCTGAAATTGTCATCCATAATATATTATTTTAATTCCAAACTAAAATTTAAAATGCTTTTTAAGTTAGCTAAATTTATACCAAGAAAAGTGTGTGTAATATTATTTTTACATAAATTTGTAAATATTTAATTACTAGGTTTACTAGATACTATACCATTACCTATTAAAGTTTTTACAATTGTACTATACACGACAACGTATGCATGCCTAGACAATGGTCTAATATAGAAGGAGAGAGAAAGAAAGAAAAATGAAATGAAGAAAGAAAGAAAAAAATATTTATTAGTCAATATAAAAAAGCATAGCTTCTCATAAATATATGTATGAATAAAACAAATAAAACGCATACAATATATTGTTTTTATTTCCCTTTCTTCTCTGCTGCGGCTGCAGTTACTTGCATTTTCTTCTGTAACTTCTTTAGCTGTAAAACAATATGGCGACGGCATTTGACAAATGTTTGGAAATTGACAGGTTTGAAACGAGGAGGATCTCATTGCCGGCGCATTGTCCAAAGACTGAATGTCATAGGTATTCATTAAAGGATGAGAGAAGCTAGATTACAAACGTTGTAACGATTACCAATTTTAAGCTTTTTTCTTTCCTTTTTTACCTTTTCCTTTTTGCTGCATGCGATAAAAAACATGTAATTAAAAAGCCGTATAAATTCGTTTCTTTTTTTGGTTCTATCACTAGGCCAACTCATACAAAATTAATTACTAATATTTCAGAAACTTAAAGCGCATAGACAAAACACGACCAGTCGTGATCGCCTTTTGTCTAAATTTATTAAAGGTTGCTCTTGGTAAACGTAAGACTACGTTTACCAAGAGCAATACTAAAAATTAAAATTAAAAAAGTAATAAATCATTTACTCTTATAATTTTTTTTTACACTATTCAACCATACCCGTTTCTTCTCCGCCCGATTTGCGAGCACCTCTCGCCAAGCGTTCTGAATGACTCTCGCGGAATGTTCTAGTAGGAATTTGTTCATCTTCTCCGTCATCTCTTGATGGTATTCCTCCTCTCTTTCTGCCATTAGTGGAATATATTCTTTATCTTGCTCTGCTAGTTTTTTCTGCATGTAATGAATGAAAAATACAAAGTGATTAAATATTTTTCTCAAACCCAGCAGTGTACCGGATTGAAAAGTTCATTAGGCGTACCAAAGCACACGAGAAGTTGAAATTACGGACTGCAGATTGTACCTACCGTCCTGAATTTTATTTGTAACAGCTGTTAGTGAACTATTGCAATATACACTAATGTTTATATCTTACCTCTAAGTCTTCGCTCTTCTGTAATTCGTCCTCATATTTCTCAGTAAAGTCGTCGAGTTCCAGCTGTTTGTCCCCCATCTCGGTGTCGTACTTTTGTAGCCACGACAACAATTGGGTTTCCACTTTGAACCTAAATTAAATAAAATTTACCATCACGGAGAGCACGACATTGAGAAACATTTATATTCATAATATATTGAAATAATTTATAAATAGGTATTACAAAGCCCGCTCACTTGTAATATGTACCTACTATGCGTTGTAAACTACCCCTTTATGTTAAATTTAGTCAAGGAAGAAGGTTACATAAACTTGACGCTACTGAAGATCGCAAACCATGTGTAAATTTAGTCAACGCAAGAGACGGTCGACAGTTGAATGACTGACCGTTGGAGGCAAATTCCGTACTAGCAATCGTTCAGTACTTTGGAAAGAAAGAAAGAAAATAGTTTCACATAAACCATTGCAGTTATAATATACACAGGTTATATTAATCTAGAATAAAGTACAGATGAATGTATATTCGAACACAGAGGACTTGTATACCTGCGTGCTCTTTGATTCTTCTCATCAATGAGATGCGATCGAAGGACACTCTCGTAGCTGTCTCGGCATTCCACTTCCTCCTCCTTTAGCATTTCGTGCTTTACGAGGTGAGCTCGAGTCGCCAGCACCATTTGCCTGTCAGAGTCTAAGCTGAAATGAGCATTACAAAAGGATTTATTAAAACTGTGATATTATTCACTGTATTACAATACCTATTTGTTCTCACTGACATTTTCAAATATATGTATTTTAAAACAGAAAAAACAAGTACACAAACGCTCAGATCAAGTACAGAACACGTAACTAAACTCATCTTTCAAAAATAAGCCTGGACCGAAATTGCACCCGCTACCCACTGTGACGTAGAACAACTTGGAGAGCGATGTAGCAAACGAACCGTTACATATGTATATGCATGCAGTTTCCTTCACACTCCCACGAACATGACAATGTCTATAGATATTTCTCAAAAAATAAATTTCCCAGACCTTAACTCCAACATTAATACCAGTAAGTTATCATCACACCCAATTTTGTTAAATTGTTTCGTTAATTTCAATACTTTTTGCGTGATCATCGAACAAAAGGATACAAATTCTAGGAGATATATATTTTTAAAGTAGAAGTTACTGAATAGCAATTATAATACGCTATCCTCGTTACTGCCTTAGAAACTGTTTCCGGATAATTGCAAATTTAAAACAACGATGGAATTTTTGAATTCAGTGCTCAGGTAATAGTCAATATAATAATAAAATTACATTTTCTTCTGCAATTTGACATTCGCTTCGTGATTCAACAATTCCAATTCCTTCTCCAACTGGGCTATTGTGTCAGCTTTTTTCTTCATCGTCTCCTCGAACTTTTCATTTTCATCCTTCAACGTGTCCGTGTATTCTGCATAATATATGCATATTTCAATATAAGTCCGTTTTATATCTTCAAATATTAGTTTCAATGTATATCTTCAATTAAAATTTACTATCTATACACATTGCAATAACAAACCAAATACCTTTATCTGAACCTCAGTAACCACGAAGACATAATTCAAAAGACGAGCACAAACCTTTGATCTTATTGATGAGTTTTTCGTTAGACGCCTGCAACTTCCTTGTGTTAAGTTTGGCAGCCAATTCCTCAGCAGCCGTGGTGGCCATTTGCTTCACCATCAAGTCGCGGAAACGTTCAAACGTAAGGAGATAATCCAGACTGGGATTCGTGTAGTTCTTCTGAATTAATCAAAATGAAATCTGAGACAGCAATTTAAGTAATTTAACTATAATAACTTTAAGTAATTTAAATATAATTTGACATAACTTCTATTAGTGGTATTATGTACATTTTCGTTCTTTACTAAACCTTTCTACTCTTCTTCATAAACATTGATATTATGATATATGAATAATGATTCTGTAAACGGACCCATTAATATATCTATAAACGTTAGATAATTGAAATTATCATCTTTCTATTCTAATTTCTCGAAGAAAGCGCAAAAATTGGTTCTTTCTGGAAGTCAGACCAAATTAAAATGTTCATATATTATAAATAACAAAGTAGTGTATGTACCTACCTTGTTAAATTTTAGCAGAAATATTGTACTGTACTATTATGACGTTCGATTACAAATTGTGAGTAACAATAGAGCTGATAAATCACAAAACACCTCGCTTTTAAACTGTTAGGTACATTTCAGTTGCAGTCGATGAGATATGGTTTGCATAAAAGTATCACAAAAATATATAAAATGTTCATCATTTTTCTATCCATACGTACTGGGGTGAAGAAAGAAAATATTTCCCGATCACATGCCAAGATATCAGCGTGTTATAAGAGGCGTCTAAGCATAACGCTGCCAAATCGCGGTACAGCACAGCTAAATGCCCTGTCGCCGATAGGCAGTGATCCCGTTGGCAGACTGATAGACAATAACCCCACGCTAGGAATTCGGGTTCGGGATCGGAGAGCACAGCCTCTCGCGCCACCTAATCTGCTGCCCGTAGACGGCCAGGGCATCTAGTTGTACCTAGGCAGGCCGGGTCCTAATAGAAATCTGCCAGCACCGGGTTTAGTCGCGTCTTATAGCACACTGTATTCCGACACGTTATGTGGTATTTATTACTTGGTAACTAGACGGTTGACGGGACGATTATAAGGAATAAGCTTTTAAAAACTCTAGAACACCGCATCGTTACTTAATATATTAAAAAAAACGAATTATTATTTCTTCGCGTCTTCAATCTGCTGCCTGTACATTGTAAAAGCTAATTTCTCGTAATAATTAACCATACCTTATGTGTAATAATCGTTTATTAACTGACGTCATTTCACGCAATATACATAATATAATTGTCAAAGAACTTACGTGACTGGGCTTCTGATATTCCGTTTTCATCTACCAAAGGAAATGAAACAATTGATTGTAGGCACGCCAATATCAGCCTATATAAAATTTGTGTTTCTATGATTTTTATAATAAAAAGGATTAAGTAACAAAGCCTTCATTGTCCATACTAAATTAGATACTTCAACTTGACCCATCAATTAGGAAATAATATAATTACCTCTTGCACCATATCCTCGACTACGGGTTTCAGTCCTGGATAGCTGTTCATAATGTACAACAAGTGTGCCAATTCTGGGTTGAGGCGATTCTTCAAAGAAACGTCACCCTAAAACCCGTAATGGCTTGAATAGTTTCGGTCGAAGTCGATTTCAAACTCAACTATAAACCTAAGGTGTATCTTAAACCCCTTAGATAATATTAAAAGTTATACCAATAAGAAAGAAAAATGCAAAACTTTTATTTCAACATACATGAGTGTCCGGTGTTTGGCAATAAGTTTACCACCTATTCTATTGTGGGATGTACTCGTAAACGTAGTTGGTGAAACGTGGGAGTGTATCCTCTGCCTACCTCTCCGGAGATTACAGGCGCGATGTTACGCTTACGTATAACTAAAGGAATAAAAGCGGTAGACCGGAAGATCAAAGCTAATGAAAATAATAGCAGTGTTCCATATAATTTCTCTTATAGGAGAAATGACACAGTTTGAACATGTAGAGTGGCTAATGAAAGTATGACAACACAAATATACAATGCGAATGTCGATGGGTGCAGATCCCGAGAGAGACCTTAACCAAATAGGTAAAATTCTGACTGATGATACAAGTTTCAAAAATTGGCATGCATATACAAACAGAGTGATGAATGAATGTGAACAAAGCACGGCAGGTCTGTGAGGATAGAGATATTTGGCACACCATTTTCCCTGACTACCCTGCTAGGGACCCGGTGTAATTATATAATAATAATAGAGACATGTGGAATATTTTAACAATGTATCGACAGACTTTTTTACATGGTCTTATCTAACAGTTACGAAAAGACCATTACTAATTTCATAAATACATAAAGACTTCGTTAGATGTTATATACCGACAAAAGTTAAGAGTGCAATCGGCACTTACGACAAACAAAAAAATACAGACGAATTGGGAACCTCTTCTTTTTTTTGAAATCGCTTAAAAATCTTTAATTTCCTGCCTATAGCTACTTAATATAACAATATAACTTACAGCCTTAATATCGTCCATAGCTGCCATGTTGAGCAAACTTGTTGAAAACAGAGGATTATCATACTGCTCGAATATGAAAATCAGGTCTTCCATGTGCTGCGCTGACAGGATCGAACTGAGAGTTCTGTACTCTTGCACGAGGTTTGGCAGACAGAGAGCCAGCTTCGTTTTATACACCGCTTCGTCGAGCATTTTCGTGATTCGCTCTGCTTGGATGTGACATTCCAGGTCTATTGGAGATGCAGCTGTAAAACACAGACCATCGCTGGACACATACTTTATATCACAGTATTGGTTAGTTGACTTTTATCATAAGTGTTTCTGAGCCATCAATACCTATATCTCGAGCTGAAGCTTGATCGTCGGTTAGCCACAAATCATGAGGAGCAAGAATGAATATATACAATTAGCTACTTCTTATGACCATTAGGAAAAGTAACTAAGCCGAGTTTTTACTGGTAATAATTATCCCGTAAGTATTCTGCAAGTTATAACCTAATTCTGTTGCATTATTATGAGTTATATTTTAAGACACCCAAAAGTATTTCCAAGTATGCATAAGCAAGTATTACCATTGTCCTTAGTGAGGTCTTCATCTCTCTCCTTATCACCGCTTGCACCCGACCTGCTGCTACCTGTTTTAGAGCTCTCCGAATAGATGGAAGGCGACTGAAGAGTACCGCTAGATTGAACGTCCATTATTGGAAAACAATTTCTCTAATAAACAATCTTCAACCCTCTCTTCAACGATAAACGTACTGTTGCTATAACAACGGTTAAATCAGTTATGTTTTTTAAAATATGTGATTGGAATAAAGTTAGATTTATAACCTTTATATGGCTAATTCAAGTTAATGCCTCTTTGGTCGATGTTGCAAGCGTAACTGCCCACCAAGAGGTCCTGGGTTCAAATCCCGGTTCGAGTACCACTGAATTTTTCTAATTCGTAATTTCTAGGGATGGCTAGGAGCCTGGGTTTGTGCTCGGTATATGACTATACGACCAACACCTGTTCCATAATAGGACGTAAACTTAACTAGTGAAATGTGAGATGTAGACCACATTCCTCTGCTTAACTCTGCGGCGATTACAGGCGTTATTTTACATTTTTTTCTTTAATTTATGCAAAATAAATATATTGTATAGCTTTAATTAAAAAATTAGTAAATTGTAATATTTTTTTTACTCCAATAGAATAAAGTATTTTATATTCTATAGGCACTTATAGAATACCAATTCTGTATATCCTCGACTATAATTATACACATAAAAAATATTATTGTTTTGTTTTATTTAAAAAATATTGAGGTAAAATTCAACTGTTATACTTACTGTTATAAAAATTCCTGACCAGGTGTCGTCTACCCACGACCCTTTTAACAACCATGAGTGGAAACGTGATAAATTATGCAATAAAAAATTTGAAACAATCTTTTGCAATATCTCTTCCCATTTATAGCTAACATTGAATTCAATTCACAATATTATATAAAAAATTGTATTAACACATGATCCTAGTCCTAGTCTATTATTTGA
>DWDU01001632.1:0-14229 GCA_018245575.1 Jemadia suekentonmiller
ATCGTATTGACGATTAAAATAGTGGACATTAAATTAAGGCTAAATTACGTTACATCATGTATGTAATCGTCGAAGAGGTATGCAAAGGAGTGTAATACACTCCCACGGTTCACCAGTCCAATAGTGCCCGACTCGGGATTTGAACCCAGGACCACTCGATCGGCAGTCGCGCCTGCAATCAACACGACCATCGAGGCTTATAAATTACTTCATATATGTAATAATTTACACTTCATATATTAATTCAATATAATTTATACATCATATATTAATTCATTTAAAAATTGTACGTCAAAAAAGCACTGCTCTTTCCTATGACGAATTAATTTAACAAAACAAACGCAATACGCCGCCGCTTTTGCGAGCAAACATATAAATATGCATTGGATAAATATCACAAAAGGTCGTTTATGAAATGGCTGAGGCGGGAACGTGGGGCTCCAATTAATTTTGTAAGTCCGAACTCTTTTATTAAATTATAAAATATACGCGCGGCTGACCGCCCGCTCCCAACTTGTGATATGTCAATTTCATAATTAAAATGCATTTGACCGTGCAATAAGGGCTGCCGAGATTAAGGGCGGTGAAATTAAATGTTTGAGCGGCCGAGTTAACACGAAACTCTGGAAACATGTGTGAAACGATCGAGAAATTTCGACGAACACAATTAAAAGAACCGACATGAATAAATGAAAACTCATCCTGATTACCGCAGCTGTGTCAAAATGTACTTATTCGGTTAATCCGAATTAAAATTGAACGGGGAAAAGACTCATCATGGTCAGTATAAATATTATGTAATAACAATTTGTATTAGGTATACAAAATACTTTCTCGTATAATTTGGATGTCTATATTGTTACACTTAATGTATAAAACACGTATTCACGCACGCAGGCAGTTTATCACGCTTCCTGATACTGGAATAAAAAACAATTCCTACATTTGTTGTCGAAAAAAAAAACAAAAGTTAATGTTTGTAACTCTAAACCACTGAAATGCCCGCTTTCATTCTAAGTTCTTATTAAAAAAGATTACAATGATTACAAACAATGAGATATAGGTAAATTGTAATTTCTTAGGTGATTATAACACTAAAAATTAACCAAAATAATCATTTTTCTCATTTTATATTCCTACATTTATTGAAAATTCCCACTAAGTCATATCCTGAACTAATTACAGTGAGTATGGACTGATATTTTTATCAACAATATGACAACCTTACCTAAAGCTGAATGTCAAAATGCATGGTACAATCAAATCACTTACAGAACAAAGAGAAACATGTCGAGATCTAATTGAGAGGGTAATTCGTTATTAAGACTTTATCTGCCAGCCTCCATAATGTTTGGACTGGTATTTCTGATCGTAGATAATTTACAATTAAAGTTGAGAAATAGCACCGGCGATAGCATTCTGATACGAGACATACACCCTACTAATCGTGAGCCGTAAAACGTACTAATAAAAGCTTTGGTATTAAAAGTATTCATTGCCTCTTACATTTGCTAACCAATAAAATATGTACTAAATCTCGTGTACAATAAGTCTAAAATACTTCCATTGCTGACTGACCGATCAACCAACACACAGACTTTATAAACTAAGCTCCAACGTAAGTCTAAATTGCGCAGATCCGTTAAAAATGTGTCTGGAAAGTTAGCACGTGACCGGAGAACTATACCTTGTGAACCATTAGTATATTTACAGGCAATGTACAGTTCACACCATCAGACCCACTTACCGCGCTTATGGTAAATTGTAAGTGATTTTTGGTGGAGGATGTGCGTGTGAAAATTAATTAACAATTGCATAAGCCATTATAAGCGGTGAAATAGTGACGGAACAGCGAAATCTCATGACAAATCACGTTCCTCGCCGTCAGAAATGAGACGGAAACGGGCGTCGAGCCTGATCCGGCAGCGCGAAGGTCGTTGGCTGGATAGTGTGCGAGTGAAGCCGGATCGTGTCGAGTAACGATTTAGGCGGTCCTACCCTCGGGGCAGCTGTGATTCAGAGGAAAGCCATCACTACCGTTCACGAAATACGCGCTCATTAAACATTTCAAGGTAATTTAGCCTCTGACCGTTTCCGTCAAGATTTAAACTTGATAAAGCTCGATCGGACCTTACGAATAAAGCAAATATAGTGGCCAAAGGTTACTTGTAAACTAGTACTAGAATTGAAACATTAAAGATTATCATAATATTGTATTAATTTGCGCTTATTTTTAATTTTTGTAAAACACGCCTCCAAATAATTATTACGCGATGCAAAGTAATTTTGTGTTGCGTACAATAATCCATATCAGTAAATCCTAAAACATTAATCTGAGCTCACAAATAGTACACTCTAAGTATATCCTGAATACCTCACGACAGTTATTCGATTTTCACTAACTTCAACTATAATAAAAAGCAACCAAAAATTAATCACTAATGTAATGAAATTTCATTAGATAACAAAATGATAATTTAAACAACCGCATGACATAATTTGTGAGTGTTGAAGTAACAATATTTGTGGCGTTCTATATCATGGACTGCATTGACCCTGTACTGTCGTTTATATAACACTTTCTAAATCTATCTAAAATCAATTTTGGCCGATTGGCACGACGTATCTCGTATCTTTGTTGACCAAGTTTTAACTGCGTGTCGGTACACAATTATAATTACACAGCATTATTATAATTACACTTAATAGCAAACAAGCATTATCATATCGCAACGTGTAAAAGGATAAGCAATAAAACATGTGGCAATTCTCACTATTTATTATGTAGTAATAAATATTTACATTTGTATTTATTTACATAGCTATTCACATTAAAACAACATTTGCAACAAAACTACGGAATAAAAAAAAATACAATAGCGAAATTATAGCACTTATACCCATTGTTTTAATCGTTAATTACAATTTACAATGCAATTTAAACTCGAACAGAAATTTTGACAAAATGATACAAATTTACGTTACGTTTACGGCTAGAGATAAAAAACAATGTGATAATAGGGTAAGGTAACCTTCATAGATGAAATATTTAAATTTTCGCTATTGTTACAATAGTTTACTACAAAATTAAATAACTATCTCATATTATTCTACAGTACCACAATTACTAGACAATTGTAGAATGACATACGATAACACCAAACGGTACGTAAACTAAGAAGGCAGAAGGTGCACAGCGGTAACAATTTTGTTGCTGGCCTTAGCATATTTTGAAATAAAACATGATCTTGTCATGTTTAAATGTGTACCGTGGATAGTGTCGAAAGTGGCCCAGTATACCGTGCCTCCATTACCTTCACGATCGTGGAATTAGATAGCAAATATATGCGGGAGTAATTCAACCTGTACGTATTTACAAAGGCTCTAATTTGTTTACAATAATAAGCACACGGAAGAGGTAAAACTACAAGAAAGGTGTATATGAAAAAGAATATCATACACAACAAGGAAAAATCACAGCTATTAAAGATACAAAGTATCTGAAAAGGAAGATAATGTTAATAAAAAAGGAATAGTTAAATTTTAGATTTGCTTCATAGAGACGTTATAGAAATATGACGTCACGTAAAGGGGTTAATACGAAGCAAAAGAACCATAACAGGCTATATTTTTCTAAGTGGAGCCGGTGGGTATTGAAAGATGTTAAAGACAGAATCGGAAGGTAAAATTATCTATTGACATGACTACACCACTAAAATAAATAATAACTAAAGCGCGGACGCGAATCCCACAATCTAAGTCCACAACCGCGTATTTGTGCTAAGTATTTGACTAGATTAATCTACCGGCCGTAGTTACCTTGAGAGCCGGGAGGCTGGAAGCCGTATCCGGAAGCGCCCACCACAACCCCGCTGGTCTGAGACGGGTCCCCGGGAGGTGACGGGGGGAACACCACGGGACCTGCCAAACAAGAAATATATAAACATAAGCACGGTCGTATTTTTACGTTAGGACAAAATATGTGGAATACTTGTGAAGAAATATAGAATCTCGGAACGGTTTAGCTTTAACATACAACCGTGGCAGTAAATGTACGAGTATTAACGAATACGTATAAATTACAAAAATTTCAATGTTGCATAAAAAATTGATTCATATCTTTTTTTCATTTAATTACACTATTATTAAACTTTGTTTGCGGAACATTACAGACAACCGGTAATAATTACTTCTTGCTAAAAAAAACATTTGGTTCTTGTAAACGTAGCTATTTTATGTTTAATTATTCTTATTTCAAAAACATCTATTCGATATATGAAAGGTAATAAGAACCAATTCGTAATTAATCTCGCGCATTGAAGCACTATTCGTTTACTCTACTTTATTTATTAACAGATAATTAATTCTATCACTCGGCTAATATAACATTTTATTATGCTTGTCATTTTTCATAAAATCATTTACACTTTAATAGATGCTATTGAATGTTTATGAATATAAAATAAGTTATATATACTACACTACATTATACTTATCGGATGTCACTTTCTCTGTAAATTTACGAGGTTAACGATACTTCGCAATTGCATATAAAATTCTATAAAATGTGGCGAACTTTCTCATTACATAAACCACCGGTAAGGATGTAATCGGAAGTAACACTGATTTAGTGGATATTTTAACAACATATTACGAGTTTGTTGAAACCGTTAAATGTTACGTCCAAACATATTTATGCCTCGACAGAGACACTTTCATACGCATATATGATAATATGACATGTTATTATTATAAATAAATCATCTATTCAAATTAGCAAAATTGACGGCGTAACTTCATAAAGCGTAAAGCCAAAGACTTTTTTGGAAATAAAATTTGAGTGAGACAACTTCTAAATGTTTTGTGTTGTATTGTGTGCGTAACTGTTCATAATAATGTTCATTATAAGAATGAATATGAATGAGAAGTTACTAACAAAACAATTACAATCTCTGGGAACAAAATAACGCCACGTATGTTTTCAAGGTGCTCCTGTCCAACATGAGCAGTGCGACTTCGTGGCAGAATTAGGAGCGGCGGTGTCGGCGACAAAGGTTTCCACACCCTTCAAATATGCAGCACTACAAATATTGTAATCAACATTTTTGGCACACAATCTATATTTTTTATTATTAAAATATTATTTATAATATACACTTCGCGACTTTACGTCATTATTAACTTTAACGTAACATCACTCCTGTAACCCTCATAGAGGTAAGCAGAGGGGTGTAGTATGTTCCCACAATTCAAAAGTTACTTTTACATCTCACTATGGAATAGATGATGAGCCTATTAATACACCGGGTACATTTCCAAACTCCGAGCCACAACTAGAAAATCTAAATTAGAAAAATCCAATAGTGCCCAACCCGAAATTTGAACCCAGGACCTCCCGATCGGAAATCACACTTGCAGTCAGCACGAACAACGAGGTAGATAACTTTAATACCGTATAAGAATTTAGTGTTTTCATTCTAACATACCCATGTATCAGAAACAAAGGATTTACTTATAAACTACCAAGAAATATGTGGCATTTTGTTGCAAATAAATGCCGGTAAATTTGCATGTCTCTAGCCTCTACAAGGCGGCCGAGAAGGTCGGGTAACGACTGGTCTTCGTATTTATAAAATATAGCTGAATATATACATGCACAAACTTGTTTTAGCATGTGGTCACGTGTTATTTCTTTGTTGTGGGCAGTTCGCGTTTCATCATGCGACTAAAGGGCCTGAGGTTTTCATTCAAATGTCGTCGAATGTGTTACAAGGTGTAAAGAGATGTTGCCATTACTAGCGCTGATCACGTCTCCAATTCTTTCACAAGATAGATTAGATTGACAGTCCTGCTAGATAAATACACTGCGTACGTGAAGGCCCCAGTAAGCGACTCCTCGTAACGAATGACAATTAATGATAATACGAAATGCATATAAAACCCATAAGAAGATATCACACAGTATAAACATTGGTTTATTTATAAATGTTATTGATAAAACTCTGACTCATGATTAAAATGGACTACATTTTTTGGCCATTATCAACCAACTATAAGATCCGTTCAAAATAATGCTGCTGCTATTATTACTACCGGTAAGTGTGGTAATCAGAAGTCTCTTGAAATCGACATACATGTATGAAGAGAGTATTAAATATAGGACACGCGCTATAAGACTATAGATATTTGGCAGTGACTACCCTGGCTTGATTACATATTAATAAGCTATTTCTGAACTATAGTTATTTTATTAAAACAATTTGTATTTCAGTTTGAAAGGTGTGTCTACTGGTTTAATTGTTTACAGTAATATCATCGTAACATCACGCCTGTAAACCCCGAAGAGGTAGGCAGAGGAATGTGCCACATTCCCACGTTCCACCATGTGTACGTCCCATTATGAAATAAGTAGCGAGTCTATTGATAAATACTGAACACATTTTCTGACTCCGAGCCACTAAGAAACTAGGAAATCTGTATTAGAAAATTTGATAGTGCCCAACGCGGAATTCGAACTTAGGACCTCCCGATCGGCACTCGCACTTGTAACCAACACGACTAACGAGACAGTGAATTCAAATATAGTCAAGTCAATTATATAATGGACGTAAGCATCTCAATACTCAGGAGCAAGCCCGTCTGTTAAGTACCTATCAATTACAATAATCAGAGTATTGCAGCACGAAATGCACTCATGCTAAGGTGCACTTAGTAATGTTATTAATTGTCCTTTTCTGGTCGTCTCGTTGCTAATTCGTATTAAATAATAGCCCTATTTATTTTAATTCTAATAACGTTAGTAGTTATATACATACATATACTTGTACTGCGCTTTTCGGTATCGATTTCAGATGTTCATGGACACCAGCTCTCTTGTTTTATTATAAATCACTATTTACAAGACCTTGTTAAAAAGACAATGTGATTGCCTCGATGGTTCATAAAAATGACCTATTACGTATTACAAATTTCCTCCGACGGCCTTCAGTTATTACAATTACAGTTGAGCGGTAAACAGCTCAGTCGCAACCGAATATCGCTCTAATACCAAATAAGATGTTACGTGCGATGTAATTAAACGATAAGTGAACTAATTGAAGTACAAATTGCATTGACATTCAAGGATATTGAAATTGTTACGATACGACGCGATAGTGTACGCGTACACATTTGTGGGCTCGATATTTATTGATTAAAATTGTGCAACGGAAATTGTTGCAAATGTTACAAATACAACCTGCTAAAATTAATGAGAACTCGATTGTCGATAGTAATTTTTATTATATCGTCAGTCCAGGTCACTCACGCGGTAGGCAGAGAGAACCACGTGGTATATATCCATAGCTTTAACTTAACAACCATAGACTTAACAAGCTTGATTAGATTCATTGCCACTTTTTTATCTTTACATTCATTGTCATCAGACGGAATTCAGAATATTCGATAAAACCTTGTCATTTTTGCTGTCTACGTTCGTTGGTATAAAACGTTAATGAATTTTATATAATAATTTAAGGACAACAGAATATATTAGAAATCCGTATTAGATATTTTATATTAGTCAAGGCGAATCAAAATTGGTCGAGAAACAATATATTTCTAACAGCAAACCAAGTATTTTACGGCAATGTATTATCTACAGCATTATGTATAATTAAATCGTCGGTATATTCAACCAGGATAGATAGTACAATGTTGCCATTGGCTAAATAGGTCGCGATGACTAACGCTCATTGATAATCAACAATATATTCATAAGTAAAATGTCCGCTATATAAAATTATCGCATTAGACTGGACAAAATATACGTATTTTGAAATACACAATAACGCTTCCACCAACTATCACATGACACGAGAAGTAAAAGGATTTTGTAGACAATGGTACAGCGTGAGACAGCGTTTCCTAAACTATTTTGATATAATAGGCAGGTTTTAAAAAAAATTGTATGCTTTAAGAAATTACATAGTAAAATTAAATATTCGTCAATTCCCTCCCCTTTTCAAAGTGAAGTGCGTAGAAACCAGAATGCTATTACTATATTGGCACGTTGCATTTAGGTAGTTCGTAAATAATTTATATTAGTACAACAAACTACAAATATCCCAACCAGTTATTGGCATACAATTATATTAATCATTCGCAACTGGCTGGCCTAGCAAAGCGAATAAAATTAACATAAGGTTGAGAAGCGCTGGCGTACGCTTTTAATAGGATTATAATTGGACATGTTGTTAAAGCGAGTACGTTGCTAAAGTCCGACGCGACATTGAAATATCACGAAACAGTCCGCAACCATCCGACATCTGATGTACCTACCCGATTATCCAACAACCATTTAATACGCAATTATAACCACGTCGCTTGTTATTATTCGATCGTATCTATTGTTTATGTTATAACATTTATTATTATTATTACATGCTAATTGGAAATAGAATAAAAAAGACTCGTTGCTGCTTTTGTCATACTCGTAAACGTGACAGGGTTGCGAGAGTGACTAGATTATGTTCAAGCGCAATTATGAAAAATGAAAAACGTAACATCACGACTGTAATCCCCGAAGAGGTAGGCAGAAGAATGTAGTACATTACCACGTTTCACCAGTTACGTTTACGTCCCACTATGGAATAGGTGATGAGCCTATTGCCATACACCGAGCACACATCCAGACTCCGAGGCGCTACTACTCGTAGAACATCTGAGTCACGAAAATCTAATAGTGCCTGACCCGGGATTTGAACCCAGGACCTGTAGATCTAGTCGCGCTTGCAACCAACATGGCCAACGAAGCAGTCGATACATTTACTATAAATGTAATATTAACATTGGCGGTGAAATAGTTCACTGATATTAATATTACTTAACTTAAATAATAATTATTTTTTCATAATACATAACGGTAACTAGTAATTTCACGCCCGTAAGTTCTTGATTAGTCAATTTTGAAGTGTAATAAGTGTTTTTAATTGCGAGAAATAACTTGAATACATTTAGTTAATAGCATTAAATCTGTTTTTATGTTTATCTATTTAATTGATCGTGATATGAATACAATTACAAGAAGATTTTACGATAGTCTTAGGAAACATTTACTAGGATTAGAAAAAGGTATGAAATCTTAACGCGTTAGGCAATTCCAAATCGTATTTTGAAGATTACAAGATTGTTATTTTTATACAACTTTGATATAAGAAATATGCATAACTATTACATACATGTACAATGTTACAGCTAGAGATGATTGTAAAAGTAAGCTTGAATTAAGTCGGCTAATCTTAAGTATATTTTCGAGGTGAGACTAATGCTCGAGAAAATTTTCATTTATTATGAATGAGTTCAAGTTTAGCCGGCTAAACCGCACATTACACGTAAATTAACACGAAAAAGAGCTTAGGCATTTATTTTTATTAAGAATATCGTGTGTTAAAAATTCTAACGCAACAAAACTTCGTTTTTAACCATCAGGTATGGTTAACATTGGTTAATATGTAAAAATTGTTACTGAGATAAAAGTACATAATATGTATGTAATGTGCAAAAATTTTTTTACATTGTTTTTATTAAATTATAGCTTACATTTATCTGACGAGATATGAAAGTGAAACACGATTTAAATAGATAGATAGATAAATTATTTAATAGGTTACATATGATATTAATCTACGTTTCTTTTTATTTAGTAACAAGCTTACGTTTAATTGCTATCCCACCTGATGGAACGCGAGATGCAGCCTGAGATGTAGCAAAAAGCTTTAGCAAACCGTTTCATCCTATTCAGAGAGGTATCTATGAGATGTGCATGGTACCATGCCGTACGTCTAGACGTCCGATGGTAGAACGGAGCAGGTGGAACCAGGTTATGGAGCTCTTGTGCGCACTCTCCAAAATCTATCCGATAGAAGAATGCAAAATGAGCAACTATTATATTATTTACACCATATAACGGAATGTAATTCTGCAATTTGTAAAAATGCCAATTAATAATGATATTAATATCCTCAATTTCAAAACTTCAATTCTCTCGCGTGAAAAATATTGATTTATAGGCTTTTAGACTGTATGAATTGCAATTTAAGTAGGTACTTGTTTCTACTACCGGTTTGCAATGAGTGTATATTTCTCACAGCTTGCGTAATTGTAATTAATAAAAAAAAATTAATAATAAGTTAAGACAATGTCATTTAAAAGGTAATGCGTCAAACACTTTCACACTTATACAACTTTTATTAATTATTAGTTTTATATAGAAATGAAGAAATATTTGTTTACTTTGTACGTATATATTCATGCAATACTTGTATCAATATTGTTGCTGCATAGATTATATGTTTTTGTGAATTTTGTATACACCTAGATAGAAGAATCTTGATCTTAATTATTGTCATAAATGTCTGGTAAAACGCCTTTTTGTCATCGCAATAGACAATGCCGCAAGCCTTTTCATTTAATTCCCAAAAGTCGAGAGATCTTTTAGTTCAATAAATATTTAACCGCTTTTGAACATCCTATAACACGGTAAGGTGCATATATCCCAAGCCCTTTATTTTCACACAACATGGCATATTAATTTGGGAGCAGACCACGAGCTGAAATTAATTTTGATCGGAGCGTCGTCCGTATGCCGTGCACTTGTGCGCGGCTCTCGTCGCTTTTTGCTCGACCGAGCGTGATTCTGTCATTAAAGGGATCGGACCCTTCTAACTACTTGTGATATGGCCACAAAAATATTAAAAGCCGGATCAAAGAAACTTACTGTGCTCGGTACAGAAATATTAAATAAACTGAACCCGTCGTACGGTTGAGTTTCAGTCATGGAAATGTATACATATTGATCTATAAACTGTCTTTACGGGTTCAATAATTTAAATAATTTGTAGTTTTTCAATTTTTTGCGTCTTGATAAAAATAAATATTTTGCCACATGCATTAGAAGTGTATAGAATTTCCCTCGTTGCGTAATACCTTATACGTCGTTTGCGGACACAAATGTATGATTTCATCAATGGTCTATACCAAGAAATATGGAAACTCTACATCAAACAATAACTCCTTCGCACAACGATGTCGCTAACATTTGTCCGCGTTGTGTAACTGGTGTAACCTCGGCCCTTGTAATGATCGAAACAGTTACAGTCTATGACGTCTGTTCTAGTCATATTTAATGGGATTATAATTCAAAGTAACATGCATTTGGCAGCAAAATAACATCTTATTAGTTTTTTTCTTTGTTTTTGGAATATTAGACTGGTCACGTTTATCCATATATTAAGAACACTACCGTGATTATTGATATCATAGTCATCAAAGTGCATTAAAATTTTAATGTAAGCTTTTTAATGTGCCTATAACACCAGGACTCTATAAACTCGTATGTACCTATGTACACCCGAAAGACAGAAAAGTGCAGACTTGTAAAAGTTGCTTTCTAAATCATTCTTCAGGAAAACAAGAGGTGGAATTGTTAAAATTATTTAAAATTGGTTACAAATATTTATTATTACTATTGATTGAAATTGGCAGAACTTATTAGTTTCTGTTTGTATTTCTTATTCAAATATTTTAATAAATTAATATAGTACTACTATTGTTTCGGTTCATGGGCACTAACAAGCTGTGCATGTGCAAACAAACGAAACACCAAGTTCAAAATTAGTTCCAATTTTGAAATTGTTTTCGCGTTCCGACTTCAAATACCAGACACGGTCTAGTTTTGATCGGCTAAGTCTACAATTGTACGATACTTTGTAACCTAACTCATAATTTGTAGTACCAATTATGAGCAACCTACTGAGTTGCACATAAAACAATGTAATGGGATAATTACGAGTATTCGTTACAAAATTTTTGTAACGCAATTTCGTAACGTTAATCATTCAATTTGTATGCAAACATGCCTATGTAAGTCAATGTACATTATATTTTTTAGCGCAGTAGTCTTGACCACAGAAAACGAAACAAACTTGCAACAATATTATAAGAACTTTAACGTTATAATATCATTATGAATAAAGCTTATGGTATTGTTAATTTGATTTGCTTATAATATTATACTATATCATAAGATTTAACCATTTTATTAAAATGTATCTAGTAACCGATGCCTCATCTTTTCTACTCTTTGATTCTTTACGTCTGACTTCTATTTGAGTAACAGTGAAGCCTAATATTTTATTATCTCAGTGTCTACATTACTGGTAATCCTGTTTCCAACAAGAGCTATTACGAAAGTAAATATGCCCACGGCATGAGCTATGAAATTAGCCTACATAAGCAGCTATTTATCTCACATCGGCGAATCGCTCGCAAACTCCGGTTTCGGACGTTCAGTTATTAGAAATCTACGGTAAAATTTAAACAAAGTCGCCGTACGAGAAAATATAACGAGAATAGGTAACTAACTGAGTATCTATGTATAACGTTTGCTATCTAAGTATTAGTGATGATTTTTTCTAATACTATGGTGTAACAAAAAAAAGTGATAAAATTATAAACACCATGAAAATCCATCGAAAAATAACTTGCATGAAGCATAGATTTCTCATTACGTTTTAAATTCTTATTATATGATCATCAGCCTATTGAAGTCCACTGCTGGAATTAGCCCTCCCCTTAGGGGTTATGGCCCTAATCTTATTATGGGTCCATCCATATTTCATATCCAATACTGTTAACTTTAGTAACGGTGGTATTTTAATTTCTTTTTAATTGAACTACTACTTTATCGACATCACAGACACCTTACAGGGTAAGCAGGGGATTGCTTGAAATGCATTACTTCTCCTTCTATTTATTATTATTGTATTGGCACGCCAGGTCCTTTACAGGGTTCGCAGGAAGCACGACGTGAAAATAAATGCCCCTCGTAGTTTTACATTAACTTTAACATAAAAGCTCAGTGTGACATTAGCATAAAAATTAAATTGCAATACATAGTTGTTGCAATTTGATAAAATTATCAAGTCGATTCATTGGATTGTGTAACAACGGGAAAGTGTACTAAGTACTCAGAAAGATTGATACGGGCCAACCACCATTCTTAGGAAATTAACGGCGATAAATTTAACCGTTCAGCCAGCTCCTGCGTTCAAATAAGCCTTCGCTTGAACCAATTTACATTTCGTTACGTAAACTTAACTTTGCAATCCAATACATACCTAACTCTACTTGTGCAAACGCATCAATATTTATCTAAACCAATGAATAAATTATAATAATATTGTACAAAGTAGAGATGACTCAGGTTCCATTATTTGTTAATTAAAAGCAAATTACTTCGGTTGTCAATTTTATGTCGTTTTAATCAAATTAAATGTAAATGAAATCATAAATGGAGGACGTTATTGGTTATAAATTGGTTAAGTTACATCTATGTATACAGTTACAGAATTCAATATGGTAGTGAGGAGGTGAAAAAAAACGTAACTTCACGCCTGTAATTAGAAGCACACATGTGCATAAAATACCGTAAAATACGTAAGTACCGTGCCAAACAAAACTGTTCTCCCGCGAAAATCGTTATACATTATCGGTATATAATGTACTTCTTTCAAATTAAAACTTAGGAACCTTCTCCAATAATTATAGGAAGAAATGAAAATAAAAATTTAATGACGCGCAAATGTATGAACAACAGCTGTTACACAATAAAACGCTTTAAGCTCAGCACGTGACTACTATTAAGATTCCGATAAACTGGTTCTGTCATAGTAGGTTCTAAGCCTTGTAGTTAATTATAACAAATGCAGTGTAGGAAATATAAGATAGTCGTGCGATAAACGCGAATGATCAAATGCGATTTAACAGACGATTCTCGGCCGCGGTGTGCAGTGCGGTTCAATAAATACTCAAAGATTAGATCAACAAAGCCTTAGCGTACTACGTGAAAAGACTTACCGTCTTTGTCGATGTTCAATGGTTGGTTTTCGTATTTGCAAAACCATATAAAATACTGTAACTGCTTCGTTGGTCATGTCGGTTACAAGCGCAACTGCTGATTGGGAGGTCCTAGATTGAAATCCCGGATCGTGTACTATTGGGTTTTTCTATTTTAGATGTTCTAGTAGTGGCTCGGCATTTGGAAATGAGCCCAGTGTATAGCAATAGACTCACCACCCATTCTTAAGTGGGACATAAACATAACCGGTGAAACGTGAGAGTGTTCTACACTCCTCTACCTAACTCTTCTGGGACTACAGGCGTGATGTTACGTTTATATAAAATAACAAA